>JASDQU011313223.1:0-15789 GCA_032191745.1 Picea mariana
TCACCAAGACATGTAGGACAACAGATCAAGTAATGCATCATTTAATAATTTTAACGAACTAAATTACACCAATTCATCAATAACTCATTGTCACACTTAAAATATCAATAGGAAATCAAAGAGGGTTTTAAACATGGTAGGAACCAAGTGAGTAAACAATAGTGGCATCTCTAATACCCAATCAGTATTCTATACTAACATTGAAGCATCCTTCCTTCCTAACCTACTTCCATCTTCCATCCTATCCTTTCCTCTGTTGGACTAAGCTGGAGTGTCAACTATATTGACCTAACTCCAGATAGAACCCATAAGCGGAAGTGTCATACATCTCGACCAAGCTTCCCCAACAGGCAACTAACAGTTGTCATCACACATCTAGGGGAGCGTGACTTCACACAACCCTCCCACAACTCTAGGTTTCAGAGGATAAATGGTGGGAAATACCTGCACCCCTCCTCATAGAACTAGGGTCAACAACCTATATCAAGCCATACTGTGAAACTACTGTTCTTAGAGTCACGTCATCAAACATCCACTCTGGGTAAGTTGTGCATCCTGTGAAAAGCACACTTACCATAGATCATTGTAATATTTCGAATCATAAATTAAAGAGTAAGTACAACTTATAGCATACAATATCTTCATGATGTCTACGACATCCCAGTTACCTCAATACTATAGTCATTTGGCTATCACATAGCTCATCATCCTATAGGTTAGTTCACCAATAACACATATTGATGCAGATACATCACAAAATTATATAAGAATCCATATTTGCATCGACGCTCAATTAAGAAATGTATTCCTATTTACATCATGCATTGCATCTATTATACATTCACAACATAACTTGAAATGGTATACATGTACCAAACTTACCCATTTTAATTTTCATGTTCAAATAATCAAATAACTATCTTTGTCATGAGCATATATCATGTAACATACAAATAGGTCTATAGGTACACATCTCAATGTCTAACCAAGTCTAACTGACTCCAAACAAATGCTAAACTTTGAATTATTAAGATTAGTAAACAACAATGTTCTAACTACCTAAGGTCAAAATATGGGGCATTACAGGTACTCATGTCACTAACATGTGTAGGATCACTAACATAATGTCTGAAAACATATCCATGAAAAACATCATTCATATGCCTTAAATAATCAGGCAAGCCTAGTCAATAAGCCATGGTCCCCTTCCTTTCTACAATATTGAAAGGTCCCATGAACCTAGGAGAGATTTTAGCAAACTTTCCAAACTTTATCGAAATGTCATATGGTTTCACCCGCAAGAAGACTCAATCGCCAACTTTGTAACTACGGTCGACACGATGCACATCATCATAACTCTTCTGTGGATCCTGCGCTTCCTTGATCCTTTATATTATTGATTTCATTTGATCTTCCATTTCTTGGATCTTTTTTGGTCCCACCAGAACCCTATCCTCAAGCCGATCCCAACTCAAAGGAATTTGACATGGTCGACCATAAATAAAATCGAAAGGTGCCATCTTAATGGTTCTTTGATAACTGTTGTTGTATGAAAACTCCACCAGTGGCAAGAACTCTTCCAAACGCCTTTGATGGTCCATAAAATACATACGCAACATATCCTCCAAGATTTGGTTTGTTCGTTTGGTTTGCCCATCTTCTTTGGGTAATACGCGGTACTAAAGTTAAGTTGGGTTCCCAAGGCCTCTTGGAAACTAGTCCAAAATGGTCATGTTTACACCGATCCTATATCATATATAATCCTCTTAGGAATGCCATGCAGCCTCACAATATCACTGATGAAAACTCTAGCTATGTTAGGTTCCTGATACGTCGTATGCACATGAATAAAATAAACACTTTTCGTCAGAGTGTCGACTACAACAAAAATCGAGTTGTTTCTCCTTGCCATCACTCCTTGCCGTCAGTGGCAATCCAACAATGAAATCCATCGAAATGACCTCCCATTTCGATTCAGGAATATCATGTGGTTGTAGTAATCTTGTCGGATGTCTATATTCAACTTTCACCTATTGACATTCTAAACATCTTGCCACATAGTTGACTATGTCTACCTTCATTCCTTTCCAGAAGAATAAGGGTTTAAGGTCTTCTCTCATATTCGTGACTACAAGATGAGCCATGTACACTACTCTATGAACCTTATTTAGGATCAAGATTCTCAACTCGTCGTTTGGTGGTCCGTAAATTTTACCTTTAAATATCAATAATTCATCGTTGTCCATAGTAAATCCTTCAAATTTTGGCCCCATCATTGAGTTTTGTCTGATAAAATCCTTGACCTCTTTGTACCAATCATTGTCATGTTGTAAATATGGAATCGTTTCATGTATATTTGTCTCAAGAGGCATCACATAAAAGATGTGTGGTCTTCGACTCAGCGCGCTCGCCACACTATTCATTGTTCCATTTATCTAAGTAATCTCAAAATTGTACTCACTAAGAAATTTTGACCAATGTCGTTGTCGCGCGTTAAAGTCGCTTTGCGTAAATATGTGCTATAGACCATAGTGGATTATTTTTAGTTTGAATTTCCATCCAATCAGTAGTGTCTCCAAACTCTCAAGGAATAAACAATGACTAAGAAATCCAAATCGTGCATTGCGTAGTTCTCCTCATGCCATCTCAACGTTCTCGATATGTAAGCGATCACTCGACCGTCTTGCTTCAAGACTCTGCCTAAGACTTCCTTGGATGCGTCAGTGCATACCAAGAAGTCTATGTCAATGTCAGGGACCTTTAGTATCATTTTTGTTGTCAATAGCTCCTTCAGCCTTCGAAATGCTTCCATGCATTTCTCGGTCCAAAAAAAAATATTTTTCTTCTTCTGCAATTTCGTAGTCATATTTTCTATCTTCGAAAATCCCTTGACAAATTGTCAATAGTATCCCACTAAACCCATGAAGATACACACTTCCAGGACATTTTTCGGAACAGGCAATTCCATTATAGCCTCAATCTTTTCTAGATCCATGACGATACCTTTGCCAGAGATGACATTCCCTAAGTAGTGAATCTTCGATTGACAAAACAAGCATTTAAACAATTTCCCATACAATTTGTTCTCTTGAGATATTGTAGTACCAAGAGAAACTTATCTTCATGATCCTCCATCGTCCAAGAGTAAATCAAAATATCATTAATGAATACTTGGACGAACTTGTCCAAGTATTCATGGAACACCCCATTCATCAAACTCATAAATACCCTTGGGGCATTCGTCAGTCCAAATGGTAAAATAGTAAAATTGTAAAGTCCAAACCTCATATTAAAGGTGGTCTTAGGGATGTCGTCCTCCTTGATCCATAACTGGTGATACCATGATCTCAAGTCGATCTTTGTAAATGTCATCGCACCTTTCAATTGATCAAACAAATCATCAATCCTTGGCAACGGATACTGATTATTGATCATTTCCTTATTCAATTGATGGTAGTCAATGCAGAGTCTCCACGACCCATCCTTCTTTCATATGAAAATAATAGGTGCACCCCATGGTGACACACTTGGACGTATATGTCCTATGTCCAACAACTCCTTCAGTTTCATTTTAAACTCCTGTAACTCCGGGGTCGACATCCGATAAGGAGTTCTTGCTATTGGTTCAGTCCTCGGTTTTATGTCTATGGTAAATTACAACTCCCTCTCCGGCGACATCCCAGGTAAATCCTCAGGGAAGACATCCACAAACTCTCTCACCACCAGAAGGTGTTATAGACCTTCATCTACTCCATTCTTGTTTAATGCAAGGATTGCATAAAGCTTACATCCCTTGCGCATGATCTTTCGTACCTGGAAAGAAGAGATGAATCTTAGGGAGACTCCCTGGTTCCAACCTACAATAATGCATCTTTGTCCCTCGTCATCAACAAAACTTAGTCATTTTGTCTTATAGTTGAGTATCACCTCATGCGATTCCAACCATTCCATACTGATCATGACGTCATAAGATCCTAATATAGTGACATACAGGTTGGCCCTAATGAAAAGCTACCCTAGGTTTAGGCTACAACCCATAACCTTCCCTCCAACCTTCTGTTTGTCTCCCGAAGCAATTTTTACAAAGATAAACTCGTCTTGTTCGAATGCCTTTACCTTAGTTCTTTTGAGCACTGCACTAGAAATGAAACTCTCTGTAGCACCTGGATCTATCCAAATACTAAGGGTATGGTTAGTGATGGTACCTGACATCTCAAGCATGGTCGATTGGTGCTCTTCATGGAGGTTATTCATCGCTGCATGAATTCGATAGGCCTTGCCCAAATCTCCCATGGTAGCGGGTATGAATGATCCAGATGCTCTAGTCATCTCCACTGGGCAGTCGCACTGGTAATGTGGCTCCCCATATGTCCAAAACCCTCTCTTTGGTCCATTACTCCTGGTATCCGAAGTAGAAGCTGATGGCCCACCATCCTGGAATCCTGGTCTATTTTGTTGAACATGCCTAAACTGTTGTTGTTGTGGTCGACGTTGTTGGTAGTGTTGTGGTCCTCAGTAAGGATTCCATTGATGAGGCATAGGTTGTCGAGGTGTAGTGAAAGTGGATCCTCTCTAGAAGCCACAATATTCTTTTGAATGTCTAGTTGGTGTCTGATGGTGTCGCACACCAGATGACACCTGCCCCACTGGCCTCGCTGAATTCCTTCTTTGACCCACACTGATAATATCTTCCTCTGCTATGAGGGTCTTTTGAACAACATCATTCAAGGTTTGAGGCATCATAATTTTGACCTTTGCACGAATGTTGATCTTAAGGCCAAACATAAATCTGTTGACCTTAATTTTCTTGGTATTTAGGTGTGGAGCATACCAAAGCAGCTCCATGAAACAAGCCTCATACTCAGCACCATACAACCTCCCTGTCACAATGCATTGAAATCATCAAAGTGAAGCTCAATGAATTCCTCCAATAGATACCTCTCTCAGAACCATTCCTCAAACAATTCCCATGACACGTCTTCGACGACCATGTTCAATTGTGACAGGAGCATCTTCCACCATAGAGGAGCACTTCCCTTCAGTTGAAATACCACCATGCAAACCTTCAAGTTGGAGGTATAATTTTCAAGTGAAAATCACATCGCCATATTCTCCAACCATGCCTCAACGACTGATCCATCCGTGACACTTGTGGACTTGATAACTTATCCCTCTCAATTTCTCAGTGAAGCTAACGGTACTAGCTGGGGCACACTTTGGACCCATAGGGGTACAGGCGTGCTGGCCTCATCTCAGTGCAGATGGTGAATCACAGCCTCTGATATTCTCTGGAAGGACCTTGTCTGACCAACAACATCCATTACAACAATCGAATACAGCCTAAGAACTTGTTATTCCCCTCGAAGGTTAGACTCTGAGGGTGCGGGCACTTCTAGAGGTGTCACACCTCCTTCCCAGCACTACATCATGAACCTTTGTGGCGTCCTCTAATCGAGATCACCGCATGCACATGCTAAAGTTTTAATTAGTGCTAGGTTATTACTCAAGGGTTTACTGTAGTGGAAAGCATGGTGATCCATAGTCGCAGGGTTGAACCCGCTCTAATACCATATGTAACGACCCTTGTCATTACAACTACATGCGATGCAACGCAAAAGAAAATTTGATTATTTTTTTTTAAACAGGAAGGTAACAATGACAATAGTAAAAAACACAACTTGAGGATGAACACAACTCGTACAGATAAGGAAATAGACAACATCGACTCGGCATACTAGCACATCATGCAACTTGATGAAACATGTGATAAACAATAGACAGATAAAAATGGCTACACTCCCAACACAAGAAAGACAATGCTAACAAGCTAAAGCACAACATCAACAACCTGACACATCGACTTCAACGACCCATAAGTAGAAACCTCTATGGCACACAAAACCAATCGCATTCAGGCGTTACAGAACCAAGTACCAACATCAATTACAATGAACAAAATGCCCACATCAGGAAGCACAAGACTCCAACCAGGTCGCACAATCATCCCCTCATCAGGAATCATGTCATCACAAGGAGATAGGCATGACATTAACCATGGCGCAACATAACATATCTATACCAAGAACCCAAGCAAAATCCAATGCGCTAGGAGACCAAATAAACTGTCAGAAATACAAGTAGACTATATAGTCAACAAGACAAAAGGGAAATCAGACTACTATAAAGTCATACATCACATTAAATTCCTGGCGCAACAACTTCTAATGGAAACATACATTAATTAAAGGACGTGATTAGCCATCTATGAATTATTCCCTTGAGAATCCATTCTACAATAACATGTATCAATTAAAATCCTCTCTCTTGTTTTTCAAGTCATTTATTAATTAATTAAGACTTTATTAACAAAAGTCTCACTACAATTGTCTCTCACTAACATAATTTCTTGTAGAAGCCTAAGTCAATCTTTCAACCCTATCATTAGCCTTCCCAAACATACATGCCTTAGATTAAGATAATTTACATATCCACACTCTTATGCATAAGATAATGAGAAACTTGGGAAATTCATGACACTAAAATTCCTTATCAATATTAAACCTAATTAATTGAAATCTATAACAATCATCTATATAAATACTCCATTTAATTCATCCCAGTACCTTGTAATCTATAAAATCCTTTAATTCCCTTTTTGGTATCAACAATGATACCACTGCCTAACATTTTTATCGTTGTCTATAAAATATATGATATCACAGAGTTAAATATGATAACACTACGTAAATATCCATAAGATCCATAACTATATGATAAATAAATATCACAATGTAAATAACAATATGATCCATATGATCGTTGTGTAACTATATGTTATTATGGTGTAATAACAATCATGGATGAGATATCGCTGTGTAATAACAATCATGTATGAATAACAATAAGATATTGTTATGTAAATATATAGCTGTGTAATAACAATCATGGATGAGATCGTTGTCAAACAAACATAATGTTGTCTATTAAAAATGTTACTATCAACAAACATATCGCTATGCAAATGAGATATCGTTGTGTAATAAAAATCATGGATGAGATATCGTTGTGTGATAAAAATCACGTGTGAATAACAATAAGATATCATTGTGTAGCAATGTTGTCAATCAATAATGATGTCTAGTAAAGGTATTGTTGGGTAAAGATGGGGCAAATCCATGTGTAAAAATGCCAAGAAGTTCGCCCAGGGGCGCTACCTTAGCTGGGCAAAACGCCAAGAAAATCGCAGACATATCATAAAAAAAGGCAGCCATAAATAATTTCGCAGACATATGTATAGTTTCACTGTCAAAAATCTGTACACTGCAACCATTCAATGCAATCCTACTCAGCCATGAATTCAATGTCCTTCAATTGTAAAAACAATGTCTATTAAATAATGTGGTCTATTCAGAACGTTGTCTAAATGATAATTTTTTATTTAACACATATATTGCTATTCATTAGTGATATTGTTGTCAAACAAATAATGACATATACTAATGGTATTGCAGTCTAATAATATATCGCTAACTAATATTGATATCTAATATTGATATCTATCGATATTTGATAATGATATCTCTATTAATAATGATATTGTTTTCTAACAAATCTAATAATGATATCACTATCTGATAATGATATTGTTGTCTAACAAATTTAATAATGATATCTCTATCTGTTAATGATATCTAATAATGATAATGAAATCGCAAAGTTAAAAATCACAGTGGTAACATCGCATTGGTAAGGATATCATGCTGAAATCGCAGGGTAAAGTCTCCATGGTAAAATCCCAGGGGTAAGTTCATGATGCTAAAATCAGATTGGTAAATCATAAGGCTAAACCACAGATATGTTATGATTCAATGCAGAGATTTTACCATTCTCAAAAACCCAGAGATGTATCACTCAACACAGAGATTTACCACTCCAGGAAACACTGGGATTTATCAATCAACGTAGAGGTTTACCATTCCAGAAAACATTGGGATTGATCAATCAACGCAAAGGTTTACCATTCTAGAAAACGCTGGTATTTATCAATCAAAGACACAGAGTTTAATCATAGTTTAACAATCAAAACACAGAGTTTAATTGGAGTTTAATCAATCAAGACGTAGAGAACCAAAACAACTATGAGAATCAACTATGAGAATCAACGCAACTCTGAGGATCAAACGCAGAGAAACAAACGATGGTGGACATGAGAGAATAAATGCCCAGGAGAGAATTCCTTGGTAGGCAGAGAATGATCCTATAGTTATTATCCATGCATAGGAAAGCAGGGCATTTGAATCTAAATCTTTAAACACCAGAGTGATAAACTTCGATTTGGCTCTTGGCCGACTCCTCAGGCACAAACTAATAACTTAAGGGATCATGGAACAGAGCATAAAAACACAATCTCCATCCATATCTTTTCCATGGAGAAGAAAATAATGAAATAAAGCACAATCAAGGAATAAAGAAAACACAGTAGGAGATACAAGAACACATGCAAGGATTTGAGTCTGGGGCTCATTCTGACCACAAAGATGCAATAACTCATAAATAAAGGATACAATGGATAGAAAGGGTTCTTACTGAATAAATCAAGCGACAAGGGGATTACAAGTACTATAGGAATGCATGTACAAGCAATCTCATGGAAATGAAATCTTCAACCGAGTGCAGAAAAATAAACATGTGTAAATTAAATTTCATTGAAAGTAACTACTTTAACAAGCGTACCTTAGCCAAATGTGAATGCTCTGAGGTTTTTTTCCCATGTGCTCCGTCCATATCCCACTTTCCAGCCGGTGTGACTTCATTAGTACCTCCCAGCCAATGCTAGGGGTACTTTTCTTCCCCTTGAGCCCCTCGAGCTGCAAAGGGGCCACACAAGAAATACCATAGGATGCTAGCACCCAACTCACCTCACAAGGTCGATCTACCACTCGTTACCCGACATGGGTATCCCAACTCCCACAAGAGAAAGTTCAGTCAAGATAAAATTTGAGCAGTGTAACGTTACACAAAAATATGAGATCCATACTCCTCCTCCTCCATCCTTTTTATAGAGTTTTTAAGTAATCAGTTTCCCAAATTCTTACTAAATTCCTTTTTCATTTAGTTAATTTTGAAAAACCTCTCCGCGTACACATGTCGCCCATCCCCTAGTTGCACTAGAAAATCAATTTTATTTATTAATTAAATATTCTTGTTTCCCTCACCCACCTAAAAGCATTCCTAAAAACTCTCCTCGGTGTTCCAATATTCCCTTACAAATCTTAAATGACTTACACCTTACTTAATTCCTAGTTGATTTCATAAATAGAAAGTTCCAAAGGCTAGATTCCTTACTAAGTTAGACATTCAACTTTTTCTTTAAGTTTTCCCTTTTTTTAAGTTTCACTTTTTCTTTAAGTTTACTTTTCTTTTAAGTTTCCCCATTTTATAACTAAGTTCATAATTGATAGTTTAGATAAACAACCATTTACTCTTTTTCTAGATTTAATCCTCCATTGCAATTTTTTTTTGTTTTTTACGTAAATAATTAAAGTTTGAATTTCTATTATTAGTTATAAAATAACCTTTAGTGAATTGAAATTTTATAAAGTAATCTTAGTGAATTAAAATTTTATAAAAGAACCTTAGGGAATTAAAATTTCCACTTTAATCTAGTTATACGTCTAAATAGTTGTTTTTTTTTTTGTTCTAAGGTTCTACTCATATGTAGGTTTTTAATTCACTAGGCTTGGTGAAAGTTCTTAAGAGAAAAATTAGTCATTAAACCTTACTTATCACATCATTCATTTTAAGGATGACTAGGTTTATTCACTTACCAATTAAAAATCACAACGTGCCCTTCAAGACTCACTACATGCTCCAAGGGTGCCACTCGTCTCTTTTTGTTTTCCTTGCGTTGCGTGCCCTTCAAGGTGCACTACGTGCTCCAAGGGTGTGACTCACCTCTTTCCATTTTCCTTGCACGACATGCCATTCAAGACGCACTACATGCTCCAAGGGTGCCACTCGCCTCTTGACTTAATTTGGTAGACGTCAAACCCCTAGAGTCAATACTTTGCCAGGTGATCTTGTGGGAGACTAAGGGCCTATAAGGAATAAGGCCCCTTCCTTATTGAGTGCCCCTTAGAATCATCATGAGAGACTGTCATAGTCTTCCTTCATGGCATCATGGGTCTTCTCAAACTAGGTAATCATTAACCTACAGTTCGAGCCACGACAGGAGTGCTAGTAGGTTGTGGCAGGGTTGCTGCCACACCTCTCCCTCAATGTCTCTGGCTGTCGTGCATGACCCCTCTACTCCAAATGCGAGTCTAGTTAGCAAGTTATCATCATCCTGCATCCATCAATGAATCATGTCAGAAATAATAATCAATCCTCATAACATCTAATCATATGTACATGTGTCACATCAACAACATTCAAACCCAACAGTCCACTCCCTGACTCGATCAGAGTCCAAGGGTTTCATCGTTGCCTCTTCATCCTCAATGTCCAAATTCCTGTACACTCAAGAGAACCCAGTTAATAACACATGTCTAAGTAAATATGACAAAATAATATATCATCAAATCCACAATATCTCATAATCATAATCAAAACAACCAATAGTATAATAACTCGGATCACTTTCATGCAAGTGTCCTCAAAGAATAAGTTCGCTCAGTGCATGCAGGAGAGGGATGTTACATGATTACAATTGAAGGTACATTCATTTGAGTTATTTTTTTATCCAAACATTGAAAATAAATCTTGTATAATTATGATAAAGACTATGGACCTCAATTGGGATAGAGCCATTGTGATTCAATGCTAGGAGCATAGACATTGAGTAGATCTTGATTTTTCTGGTCAATATAGATATATTTAGTTGTTGGAGTAACATATTGTATATGTTGTTGGACTAGTGTTTCTTATGTTGGCCCCCCTCACTAATTATTGATACTAGATCCTTGTAACTTTTGTTTTTGGGGTTATAATCAAAGTGTATTTATAGGTTTAATAAGATTTTGGACAGAGGGAGAACATACCTAGTCAATTGGATATGCGTAGCACTATTGAGTTACAACCAGTTTTGGAAAATAAGAGATTAGCATTATATCACTCCATTTAAACTTTTACTTCATGTTTGTATCTATTTGAATGTGCCTTCTTTTGAAATAGAAATGTGAATTAAAGAATCAAAAATGGGATTGAATCCATTAGAGCATTTTCTCAAAAAACGTGTGTGTGTGTGTGTGCATCATTAAATTGGGTCTTGAGATTAGAGCATTGCAAACACAAAAGAACTCAATCCTTGAAGAAAATAAACATAGCTAATCCGTTTTTTCTTCTTTGTGACAACACCAAAAAAACTAAATGAGAATTATGATAATTATTGACTTTGTTAGTTGGTTTTTATGTGCAAGTTATAGGCCTTGTAGCCATTTTGAAGAACAATTTCTCTATATAAGTCTAAGAACATAGAACAAAAATGTAATTATGTAAGCTATCTGTGTTTGTGAAGTGAGTGGGCTATAAGTCCCTCGTTTCATAATAAAATACAATAAACAAAAAGGATAATTTTAAGGATGGAATTTTGTATTAAAATGTAGAAACCTTGACGAATGTTACTAGTCCCTAATATGAAAATTGTAAAATCATTGACAATATTTTTGTAAAAATATTCAAACGTCTAAGGATTTTGTATAGTTTTTATAAAATTTTGGTGAATTTTAAGGTAAAATAATTTTATTCCATGGAATTTGGGAAAATCATTTTTAGGAAAAAAGGAAATTGGTGAATCGTTTTTTGGGAAAAAGCATGGAAAATATTATCCCAAGGGAAAAAATTTCCATGAACACCAAAAAAATTACCAATTTAGAAATTAGTTTTTGGATGCAAGTCTCTAAGTTAATGTGAGTTAATGTCATTTCATTCTACATATATCAAAAAGACATACTTTAGAAAATTTTATACTTAGTATGAACTTATATAAAGTAATTTTTCTTACACTCTGTTGGTATGATATCATGGTCTAGATTCCTCAACATTTAATTATCAAACTGTGTAGGTAAACTTATGGGACATAGGAAAGATATGTGCAGAACTAGTCTTGAAATTGCATAAGAATTCCTACTAAATTAAAAGAAGTAAAATGCCAGACTCATAAATAGAAATTGGTTCTTTTGTTCATGGTCACTCAGACTTGACCGTCTATGGTAGGGAATCAGATCAAAAGTAAATCATTCACTTATTCAAAGTGTGTATACTTTCAAACACATTCTCTTTTATTCAATCAAGCTTCAAGGCCAATAAGGGTTAATTTGAAATGTGAGTTAAAAGGTTGAATGAAAGGTAAATTGCAATAAGGAAATGAGTTGATAAGAAAGAGATAAAGGAATTGAAGACATAGTTCAACTCTGAGTATATTTATGTGATTATTGTTTGTATGGCACGAAAGATGAAATATCAATCACTCACATTGTTGCCTTTAGAATATTTATCTAGAAAAATCATAGAACACATAGTCAAAGTAAGATTTCGTGAAAGATAATTAAAATGAATTCTTATTCTACAAGAAATCAAAACAGACCATGTAATTATACAACAAATAAATGAAAGTAATAAAAGAAACTTTTAGAATCACCTATAGAAAGACAACATAGACCAGGGAGCCGTCTTGGAATATGTTGTTAAAAGTAAAACTCAGACTGTGTGAAGTATCTAACTCATCAATTAGAGAGAAAGCTCCATTGTATTAATGCTTCTATACAATTCAACAGTTACAAGAAGTTCTGGTTTATAATCACAACATTGTTACTCCCATTAATCTTTGTAATAATCTTTGATAATATATTTATACAAAATATTCAATAACCAAATCTCCAATCCTAGAACTAACCAATCAAATCCAAGTTGGATTGTACACATTAAGAAAAATGAAAATCGGATGCTATAGGAAAACATGGGGAATTTTGTTCTGATGAAATGCTCATACATCCCACATCTTGGACTTTTTGGGGAATCTTCTACTTAATTCACCTAAATGGGAACATTCTCAATAAAACCCATGTTTTGGATTTTCAAGATTTATCATTATATGCTCTCAAATCACCTCTGAATATCACTACCTGAAAAATTGTAGATTATACTATGTTTTACAAAATGGATTATAAGAAAATCATTTAGATCTTCATTCTAGCATTGAACATGACTTCTCCATGATTCTAATGATTGAATCGTTGATCTTGTGCTTTAAATTAACCTTCTTCCTCACTCATAGTATCGAATTATTGATTCTTTGGGACAACTGGAGGATTTGCAGTTAACTCTGTGAATTTCCTATAATATATGCGTGTGAATTTCCTGTAATAACTACATATGGATTTCCTATAACAATTGCTGGTGGATTTCTTGTAATAATTGTTTGTCGATTTTGACTATCATTTACCAACGACTACCAATGGTTATGTGGATGATGGAATAGGTAAATCGCCATCTCCTAATGTTGATGAAGTACCTCCAGGTGGAATTCTCCCTTCTGAGAATGTGAAAGTATGCTAATCACCAATTCCACTAATAACTAGTAAAACAGAGTTAATTTTGTAATTACTGAAATTCAAGTATTTTTCGTGAATAGGTGACTTATAGTAATATTTACAAGTAAAAAATAAGAGTTTCATAAAAATAACAACTTATTACCTTCTTTATGTTGATTATGTGATTATTCAGGTGAAAGTAGAAAAACAAAGGTGTTTTGAATTAAAAATAGAGGTGAATGGATTGGGTAAAAAGAGTCAAAACTAGCACCCAACTTCTACCCCAGATAAAGGATTCTTCATGTCCTCGTTCATTCTTATCCTTTGGAAACTGTTGATCAAAATTTCTCAAAATTATATTTGTTTCTTCTCAAATGTCCTTTGGTACTGGAACAGTAGATGTAGAAGGAACCTTGAATTTGGATTTGTACTTCTTAAGTATGTTTGACAATATCTTGTTTCGTTTCATTGTCTTTAGATTCTAAACATACCACTTGCTTGCATCTTACTCCATGTCCTTATATTTATTTTTTATTCTCTCCTATTGCTCCCAGATTTGAGCAGTTTGCTCAGTAACCCTTTTCATTGTCAATCCTTATGGCCCTGTATTGTTTTCTTTAACCTACTTATCTTATTTTTTGCTTTTTTCTTTTTTAAATTTTCAATTAAAGAATCAATACTAATATCTGCAGTGGTATTTTGAATTGCTTATTCAAGAATCTCATCATCAAGGATTTCCTCATAAACTAGAAATTCATCAAGAATTTTTTCATTAAAAATTTATTCGTTTTCATGAACTTGTGATTTATTTACGTCCTCCTTAAATTTCATTTGAACTCTCAGTTTATGCTTATTTTTCTTCCCTGATTTCAAAGGAACGTCCTATATAGATAACTAAAACATTTGTTGGTTTATTTTTATCCCAGTTTTCGGTAATATCTAGTTCATGATTTTCCTCTGTTAGGATTTTTTCAATTCTCGAAATCCTCATGCACTGACCCTTATTCTTGAAATCCTTTTATAAATAAAAATTCCTTCCATGTTTGACTTAACTTCTTCAATTTATCTAATACAATAATATTAACCAAAGTATGATGATAAAGAAATACATCCTTTGTTTGGAGGATCTTTCTGCACTATTGTTGCCATTTTATTATGTTGTTCAAACAAAGTGTCGGGTGTCAATTTCAAACCCTCAGGGAGAAAAAAAATGAAGGATAAACAGGAATGAAATACGAGCAAAAATACAAAGCGAATGAAACGAGAGGAGGAATGCAACACAAACAAGTTATGGTTATCATTTAAGCCATAATAATTCAAATTTCGATGGTTTCGACATATGTGGGGGTTAAATGGTGATGGCACATGAATCTAAGTGAATATTATGGTGAATTATAGTTAATTGTGTGGTTTTAGGAAAAAAGGACAGAAAATCATGAGGGAAATCGATGATATACACATGGCTCATGACTATGAGACCAAAAAATAATCATCATAAATAAAGGTTCTACATGATAGGTTTTAGGGATCATGATCATAGGGAAATTCAAAATAATTAGGAAATTTACGTTAGGATAAATTTGAAATAAATGCCAGATAACATATATAAGTTGTTTTTTAAAGATTTACTCTATGTTCTGGCAAGTAAAAATACTAAAAGACCATTTACCTTGCATACCAAACCTACCATTACCAGGAATTTGTTGATTTTGAAAGAATGATGTTGAAGATGATGATTTTGAAAATGCATGAAATAACTGTTTATGTTTCTATGTAATCTAGTTCAACTTTGAAGATTTTGCACATTTTGTTGAACCAGTCTTCAATTACTAGGTTCATTATTTTATTATACGAAATGACTATAATTTTCTATTGAAATGAATGAAGTATTTTATTACATAAAATTTTTGTTTCTTTGTCGTGCTTGAAGGTTTTAAAACTATTGTTTATCTCCTCTCACATTGAGATATTTGAACGTCCACATGCAAATGAATTAAGGAAGTTGGCATATGCATTGATACTCTTTAACAATGCATGAGGGATGAGTGCACTTCTTATTCTCTTGAGGAGGTTGTTGTGATAAATTTGAATTGTCCTAAGCGTGATTGTTTGGAAAAAATTGAAACAATATTTAACATGCTTCTATAAATTAATTGTTTGTTACAAAGGGATAAAATGTTGTTGTTGCTAGAAATTATCTTAACTTACAAATTTTCAAGAATATCATAATGGTCAATAAACTACAATGTCTTCATCCACA
>JASDQU011313224.1:0-12951 GCA_032191745.1 Picea mariana
ACATGGTCTTTCGGGCAACTTCGACTTGTGTACCTAACTTCATAGTCATCTACTTGCATTGAGAACCATGTTGTCATCAGAGTACGACATTGTACCCATTTTGTAATGTTGTTTTTATGTGTCCTCCACCATCTTGCTGGTGTGGATTTCAAGGTCTCATCCATTGCCAAAAAGCGTTGTTGCATTGGTACACTTTCTTCAAAGTTCAACAAGAAGGTTTCTAAAGGATTCAAACCATCAAATGTGGGTAAGTTACTTACTATTGTGTCGATCCAATGTACTTCTCTGGTTAATCTAGCACATATCCTTGTAGATACTTTGTACATTTTATTCTGCCAGTTCTCTAGTGCTTCTTCTAAGTATGATGAACATGCATTGCCACTTCACCAACTCAAATTTCCATCCGCCATAGGATTAATGTAATCCTGTTTTCTGACTGTTAATTTGTATATGTTTTCCAATTCGTATGCGCGGTCTTCTTCTCTGATGGGCTTAGTGTATCACAGAAATTCATCAGGATCTAACAATGCGATGAACCTAAGGCCATCTCCTTCAAATTTCATTTGTATTTTCTTTAAATCAACCACAGTGGAATTATTGAAAGCCCAATCAATTCCTAATAGCGCAGGGTAAGGACAACTATCATCAACTATCTCAATCACCTCAAAGTCTGCAAGCATCCTCACTCCATCAATGTCCACAAGGACATGTTCAAATCTTCCGAAGGGGCTTACTGCCTACTTATTATCCATCCTAAGCCTGATAGGGAATAGATAAACTTAGTTTTTCCCATCAGTGCCCAGGTTTGCTTCGTCATGACATTGACCTCCGACCCTAAGTCGAGGACCACATAGTCTATATCATACTCTCCAATATGATCATTCAGATGTAGTTCCTTATTTTTCCTTCTCTTCTTGGATAGTTGATGTACTTCTTTATCTCATACTTTCTAACCAAATTTTGCAGTTCTTGTATAGCTTTATCATCTTTAATCAACTCTATAAATGTATACAAGAAACTGACAAGTTTACTTGCTTATTTTCCATCTCCAAGCGAAGCAGACTGATTGAATGACAGAGGAATTCCACATTCTCTTACTTCTAGTCATGTCTTCAATGAAGGGCCTTGGTCTGCCCTGAATTCTCTTCTTGCCTCCTTAAACATTTGTTTTTATTTATTTGCATCAAAAGTTTGTTTCTTCTCTGCAGCTTTCCTGACTACTGGTTCTTTTGTATTCTGTCCTTGGGTCATTCTATCCTCTCCTATAGCAGCGTCTCCTTGAGTGATAACAATGACTCTAGGATCTTCTCCGCGAGGTTCTTCTTTGATCAATTGTATCTGTGGGTTCTGTTGAGGTCCCCATTTCTCTTGAAGTTTATCCAAGAATGTTGGACATTCCTCGATAACATACTCGAATGAATTGCAATAGTTGCAAGTGGTACAAGGGTTTTGAAAGTCCCTTTCCAAGTGTCCTAGTTGTGCACAGTTATAATAGATTATCTTTCCTCGACCTCGACCCATACCTCCTCCTCTTCCTCTTCCTCAGAATCCACCACGAGGGTTTAAGTTTCCTCTCCCATGGGATTTATACTGTGTAGTGTTTTCTTCTTGTTGTACCTCGCCTTGAATCTTGTATATATCCCTTGAACTTTCATGCATGAGATATTAAACCCTACAATCCCTATCATCATGTCTCATGGACTTACAGAATGTGAAATACAAATTTGTGGGTGTCTGAACATATTTTTTCATGTAGTAGCACTCATCAGGGTGATGTTTATTTCTGCATACCTTGCACCAGGGTAGGGTAACTTGTTTCAAGGGGCTCGGAGCTCTAGAGGCCAAGTATTCATGGAATAGGGGACAATGTTCCTTGTCATGGACTTATGATCTACATTTGATACACCAAATGCCTTCCCTTTTAAATTTTCCCTTGTCTTTCTTCATATATTCGACCTGTAGAGACAAACTAGTTAGTTGACTCAATATTTGACTCATACCTGAGCTAGATTCTCCCATAGGGGATGATTCTAGCTTCATGGCGATCTCCAGCGCCTCAGCTTGCAAAGCAATCTTCTATTGCATCAGAGGAACTATGATGTGTGGTAAGAGGGCAACAATGAACCATTCCTTGTTCTACTCATCTGGGATTTGAAAACTCAGATGGCCTATCAAGGTCTTGAATATCTAATTGAACTCCCATATAGGTTGAACTATTCTCTTCTTGATTTATTTCAGTTTTGGAATGCACTGTGATTCTAACTTAGGTTTCTTGAATTCAACAATTAGCGAAGTCTTAATAGCATTCAGTGGTTTAGGTGTAGCTCCTTGGACAAATTTCATATACTAGCTCAGTGCGTGATCTCTTAGGGTAGTACTGAACTAAGCTCATTTGACAGCTTCATTGGTGATATTCTTAATACTCCACATAACTTCACAAAGAAACTAGTGTTGTTCAGGTTCTTCAGATCCATATCCTCTAAAGCTGGGTAACCTCATCTCGTCTTCCATAGATATTCCTAGGTTTCCTGACTAAGTATGTGATGGACTACTTGTGATAGTTCTCTGATGACTAAGGTTACTCTCGTTACTTAAGGTTGTTGAAATAACAGGAAGAGTATTAGTACTTACTTTGATAGTCAGTGCAGTTCCTGAAGCTTTTGGCTCTTCTCGACGAGGTTCCTTTTCCCTAGCGGATTCTGAATGCTCCTCATCTGTCAAATTTGCCTCTTCTCCACTATAGAAACCTTCATCCCTATATTTCTTCTTAAACAAGTTTGCAAGATGAACTTCTCTAAACGCTCTCCCACTATGTGTATGTCCAGCCTCTATGTCGCTACCACTGTCCGAATTCTTGAACATTAGCCTTTCAAATACGTCTGACTACTGTATCTTTAAAATTTTCTTCTCATGCAATAACATCTTGATCCTCAACTTCATAAAATGTTAAAATTTTCCTCTAGGTTCCTTAAATAAATATCTCTCGGCTTGGCTATATGACTCTACTCTGTCAACAACAAACTCAGTGATATACCCTCCAATGGTACTATCAAACTAGTGATCTAATTCTCTTGACACAATGTTATCAACTCTCTTGACCTTCTTTATCAACATCGATGTCCAAACTACAGGTGGCCTAGATATGATCTCAAATTGGGTATCTGCTAACCTAGCTAGCCACTCATATAGCTCCTGATGGATTCCTCCAAAGAAAATTTCATATATATCAGTAAATATTTATCTCTCCAACCAATCCTCTATACTAAGACTAGGGTTCTTGTTCTGGGCTCCAAGGAATTCCTTTTCTTGGTCTTCTATCCACTTTTGAATCTTTGTCTTTGATGGAAGCCACCTTGACATTCCCTCAAGAAGATTCCTATCCCGACAATGGAACCATTTGTTGGCATAGGGTCAGACCCAGGATTCAGCTCCAAGAGCACACCAACAAGCCCTAACTACTGGCCCTTTCGGCAACACCTGCGAAGTAGATGTAGTCTCACCCAAAGTAGCTATGGGGGGGTTGAAGGACAGAGATGTATACAACCAAGGGCATATTAGGTGGATCCAATACAAAATCAATACATCATTTATATATCACTTATCAGCTTAGATCTACTCTACACAACTTAGCTATCAGATCTAACATAGTAATGCAAATAACAGTCTATAAAATGGCACAGAACAAAGCATCAATCACACACAACACAAATATACGTGGTTCACCCTCTCTCTAGGGCTACGTCCACATAACTGTGCTTTATGATATATTAATATGAAGAATACAGTTCTTTTTTGCGCTCTTAGCTAGTAGATCTTCTTTCTTCTCTTCTCTATCTCTCCCCTTCCTACACACCCAACTGGAGGACTAACCTTTGCACCCAGGTGAAGATCTTACAATACCATAAGGTTCTTACAATTATCACTTCTCTCTCTCACACAATAATCCTCACTCGATCATAGTATAACAAAGACAACAACAACAACCATAACACCAACCCATCCCAGGTCCTTTAGACCTCTATTTATACATTACAATCACTCACCGACAACCTTAGTTTGAAACCTAGGTGTCAAGACCCTAGATACCAAAACCCTAGGTGTCTAAAACCCTAGGTCAACTTGACCTGCATTTTCAGGCCTTCACCAGCCTGTCTTTCCTTCCTTCTGGCGCGGTGCTCCAAATCATCCAATAATGGCTTTTTCCGCTTGCTGAGTTGTTCATAATCCATCTTCCTTGTTGATCTGTTATCCTCTATCTTCTCGTCAAATGTATTTCTTTGTCTTACTTCTCTCCATATTTTCTTCTCTTTTGTTCACTTCGACCCAGTAACGATCACCATGTCTTATGCGTAGTTCACATTTTTTATTTTCTTACTTTATCGTCGCTTTCTTTCATAACCAAGGGCCAATAGGACTTGAACCAATAAACTAATTCTTTCAATGTGGAAAGAATTTTGGGAGGTCAAAAAAATATGATGCATCTTTCCCTTCAAGGGAATTAACAAATAAGCGCATGCAAGTGTCGTTATTGTTGGCCCCGATGTTATGAAAAACATTGGAAAATGCTATCGAGTGTTCATTTGTAGAAAAAATATTTTTCCTCAAGAACTTAGGAAGATGTTCCTTAAACTTTGGTAATGGATGAGTAGTGGGTGCCAGATTCAAGGGAGAAGACACGTGCCATGGAGTGGTCGTAGCATATTCATCGAACTGGAAAAGACCATATTTCTTTATCACTTTAGTAGGATTGGTAGTGGATTGGACATGGATATTATGATTGCATATACTGCCAATTACTAATGAAGCAGAAGTTTGGGAGGAGGAGGCACCTCCAGTTCCACTACCACTACCTACATATGTCATGTTGAAGGTAATAGGTATAGGTGATGAAGGTGAACTAACAAAATCTGAGAAAGTTCTCCTTAGAGCACTTTCTTGAGTCGACAGAATGACTTTCCTCCTTCCTATTTCAAAAATAGGAGTAGCTTCATGGGACAATCCTCTTCGAGAGAGAGATACAAGGATTTGAGGACATGAAAAGAAAAACAAAGGGCTTAGGAAAAGAGAGGTTACTACTAATTTTTGGACTGCCTTTGCCTGGATTCCCATTTTTCACGGATACTTATATCTCTTTCAACTACTTCCCAAGATTTTTCAAGTTCAACACAAGTACTAGCAGTCTCTAAAATAGTGTTGAACAAGGTTAAGGAAATTATATTTTGGTCGTTAAGACCGTTTGGAATATCAGGTTGTCTTGTAATGGGTATTGTCATGGAAAAAATAGTCAAGGAGTATTTAAACAAAATAGAAAAATTTAAAGATAAGAGTGAATACAATAAACCAGTGAGATATGGAAGATCTCCCTAGTATGGTCGCCAAATAAATGATGAGGAAAAGGTATGGAAAACCTTACTCAACTGTTTTAAGATCTTGTCGAGCTAAGAAAATATAGTTGGGAATGTTACCCAGAGTTTATAGCCTAAAAAAAACGCTTAATCCACAAGTATTAATTACAGAGGACCGGAGTTGGTTTTTATGTGTTGTATATATCAATGCAAAAGAAGTAAAACTTAAACAAAGTTACATGAATGTGTACAGAAATTATACAAATGTATCTATGGATATCAAAGAAAAAGAATGAACCAAATCATTAAAACACATGTGTGAGACTGAAACAGTAATCATATTTTTCATTTATTTCATTCTGAGATACAAAACTGAGTTCTCTCTACAAACCCCTACGAGGGTAGGGACAAAAATCAAATTTAGAATCCTTCGATGGGAACCATAAAAAAATACTATAACAATCAAGAAGAAAAATGAAGCTAAAGATCTAGATCATCCTACTACAAAATTTTGTCACTTGACTCTGCAAAATATTCTTTATCAACCATGAAACTCAATTCATGCACAAACAAAAATACACAGACTATCAAAGATAAATCATACACCTTTAAAAAAAGTTGTTGAAATATGTGATTCAGTTTTTTAATCTTGTTGCCTTCAATAATACCCCGTTGTCATCAAGAAGATTAAGATTTCTAGTAAAATCAAAATGCATGAAAGTTGAAAGTATCTAACTAGTATAGAGAAAACCTCATGGTTGTATTTATCCTTCTATTCTCCCTCTTGTCTCTTCACTTGATTGATATTTTATTCTTCCTCAATAAGTTATAGTAGTTGAACTAAATTTCTTTAGTTAAGTTAAATTAACTTAACTAATTAGTTTGAGACAAATAAATAATAATAATAATAATATATAAATAAGGGTCTTAAATAATAACCTAAATAGGTGGGACCCCTTGTGTTGCCCATTTATTTCTTTTTATAATAAAAAATATCCAAATCATTTAATTCAAAACATCCCCTTGTAACTCCTGCTTCATATGTATATACTCAAATAATAAATATCAACAGAATGTAATATAATCATGTCCCCGAAAAATAGCATCATATCCAAGTTGTCCAATAAAAAATTTCTAAGTGAATGTTGTTGTCCAAAACAATGTCAAATATATGCTTGTTTTTCAAAACTTTATCAAAATAAAAATATTGTCTTCAACATATAAAACAACCTCAATAATCAAAATCCATATTTACTATGTGAGGCATTAGGCCTCTTCTCACTGCTATCCCATTTTGATTTTTTTTTGGCATCCTTTGACTGGTTAGAGCTTTGAGGTTGAATTGCACTAACAACATGAGAAAAATAATCCTTAATATGAAGTCGGGAGGAAATTGACTTGGAATAATATTTGGATGAGCTGAAGTCAGTGGCTATTCCTTTTCCCTTATCCTGCATAGGCTCAAGGACATATGTTCTTAATATTTTACTGGCATGTGTTGACTGCACGGGTGAGACAACAAGCTCATCTTGAGAAACTTGGTTTTTTGGTGGTGGAGGGGGTAACACTAATGATGCAGTGGGCCAACCATGGTGGTGAACAATAGGATGGTGAAAATATCTTGTCAACCATCATTGGCGGGCAATTATGGTCACATTGATACATGAGGAGGGACTAGGATTCTGAAAAGGTACTGATGTGTTTGGAATGACGGTCTTTCAGGTCAGGGTTGGAGGATCCCTTGGCCTACTAGGTTGAAGAACACATCCTGGAAAATATGGTTCAATTCTTGGGGGTCATAATCAAAACGTATTGAGAAACTAAGTATTATGTGATCCCTTTGCCAATTTCCCCTGCCTCTGTTAGCTCTACCATTACTAGCTCTACTGAAAAACATCATCTTGAAGTAGTAGTCCAAAACATGTCATTAAAATTTCTTAATAATACATGAATTAACTCTACCTAAATAGAAATAAATATTGGCTCTTATCATTTACCACATAAACACATGCAATCCATCCATAAAATCACCAATCAATTGTTGTCTGAACAAGGAGTGAACAGGGATATTGGGAGGATGGGAGGATTGTAATGAGCATAAAGTGGTATAATGGACAGGAAGACCATAAGTAATTTTCAAGAAATTTCAGAAAAAAATCACACTAACATCCAAACACCAATCAATGCCCAACTTCTTCCTTTTAATACCCATTTCATTGTAATGAAATTCACAACAACATAACATGAAAAATTTTAATGTATCTGGGAAAGTGAGGGGATTGTAATAAGAGAAAAGTGATATAATGGTTGGAAATGAGATGGTTACTGTTATGTTGATGAATTAACATTTATTATATTCAAATCATCCCTTTTATTATTCCAAAAAAATCTATGTTCAAGATTCAAACTCAAGACCCAGTTATTCCGAAAAAACAAAAATATAAGAAGCCTTAGAACTGTCACCCCAAAATTTCCAGATTTCATTTTCCTTTACATAGATATTTATTACTTGAGTGAAGGTGCAAGAAAGTTTTTAACATCCAATACACTAACTCCAACCAATAGGTAGGTCCAAAAATAACCAATACAAACCATTTAACTTCCACATAAAATAACATAACCCAAATGTTATATAACAAGGAGAGCTTGAAAATATTCAAATTCCTCTTATGTTTRATTTAACTAAACATTATAAAATATTTAACATAAACCAATTTATTTAGGAATTATACAACCATACATGTTATTTCAATTATGCATGTTTAATATCATAGCGTTGAAATAAAACCACTACAACCATCTTCATTCACTGCAAAATTTGTTTCATTTTAATTGCACAATTTTAATTTCATATGTTACTTAACAACATAATGATTCCAGTAACAAAAATTAGACCAACTAAGGGAACTATGGAGCGCAACCTATGCAAACCAGAATTCGACATAAGGTTAATGTCAACCCTACAATGCTTATCATGTGACAGACTGGGTTTGAAGGTCTATTGGATTTATTCACCAATGATCCACCAATAAAAATCGACCAAAAACATGGAAATAACATAATCCAATCAACCCTCAAAGGTAACACACAACCAATGATGCGATTAATAGGTTTACCCACTGTTCAATCAGATCAAAACTCGAATTAAATACCTAGCATGTGTTTACAACCACTGAGCCAAAGAGGGTCGGGTCCGACCGGAGGGAGAGAGTATTAGTTAATTGATTTTATACAACCAAAACTCTAACACCATCATTACAAACTATGACACAGTCGAATCCAAAGTGCCACCAAAAAATTTCCCTCGTATACATTTAAGACTATGGGAGGAAATTCGACAGTGCCACCATCCAAAAACCAATCATAGAGAAAGAACCAAGCCTCACATTCACCCAACCAACTATCACATAACTTCAAACTAGGTCATGTTCGACACTCGAGGGGAACCAAAACCTTGTTTCTCCATTTCATTCATAACAACAATTCCCTCAGACCACACAGGGTCACAAACAAAACCCACATGCCAGAAATAAAAATTTTAATAGGGAAAGATATAACAGAGGGCCTATGACTATGTAGGCACATCAAGAAACATAACCCCTCACAACCAAAACACCATTGATATTAATGGAGGTAAACCCCTTTCAAAATTGTAGAAGGAGTGAAACACAGAGTCATAACATACCATAGTTACCATAACCAATCCAAAAATGGAGTATCATAACCAATCTATTATCAACAAACCCTGAAATCAGGGTGCTCAACTATGACATGGAACAACAATATCATTTGTGCAACCATAACCTAGAAATTCAACGGAAAGGAACCATAAATCATTTACAACATGCCAACCAACTCACATAGACAAAGCACACATATTTTCCACTGTAACTTTAGAAAGAAAGCACCCAACAAGAAAAATATAAGATCCAACCATCTATTCTACCTTGGAGCAGAGTGCATAATGAATTGTAGACAAGAAACTCATACCTGATGTGGAAAACACAAAGGAAAAGCAACAAATCTATTATTTTCTCCAAAAGTCGAGCAAGACGGAGTAACCACAACCCAAGCCAAAAATAATGTGAACCAAGGAGGGTGGCGGTCTCAGGGATATGGTTGTAGTGATGTACAGTAATTACATGTCATTTCCAACATAAATGACCGCCAACCCAAGTACGAGCGCATCATACACTGCCCCCAAAACATTAGCATAACAAACCATATAATAGGCCATAATTTTCCAAATTAAACAATGATTTACCTCCTTGTTGTATAAAACCTTAACATCATACTTCATATACATTGCTAGAACAAGGAGATCACCACTTCACCCACATTAAAACATATCATAAGTAACATATACTATGATCATAATACCATATGTCTAACAAATCTTAAATTGCAAGGATTGAATTTCCCTCAAAACAATAACATAACTATTGTCCACCATCATAGCCATGAACAATGTGTGTGTGAGTTGAAGCTTGAACCTTTACCATATGTATAATAGTTTTGAGTGGAGTGCTTATCAATTTCTTTCATCTTTTAAATTGTCATCCATTATAATCATTGATTGCATATGAAAAACTTATTCAATGTTTTGTGTTTTCTCAAAATGCAAATGCTTAGTAAAGACGTCATGATTGCAATTAGAGCAATGTTTCTTCTTCATCATGATTCAAACAAGGAGGTCCCACCTATCTAGCTATTATTTAGTATATGTATATAAATATTAAGGCATTGCAACCCATTTGTAGGCATGAGTATTATGTTGTGCTTCTGGGCGTCAACAGAAGGGTGTGAAGTTTGAGTGGACATCAGATT
Source organism: Picea mariana (assembly GCA_032191745.1). Classification (NCBI taxonomy): domain Eukaryota; kingdom Viridiplantae; phylum Streptophyta; class Pinopsida; order Pinales; family Pinaceae; genus Picea; species Picea mariana. The sequence goes on from JASDQU011313224.1 coordinate 10,173, forward strand.
GTGAAAGGAGTTTCCAACACTTGAAGCGTTTACTAACAAGAGATACAATATTAAATATTGTTGATCCAAATGAAGACTCAATTGTATGCACTAATGCATGTAAATAAGGACTTGAGAGTTCTTAGTTAGAATGGGCATGTGGCATGTTATGAATCAAGGAAATTAAAGGAGCATGAAAGGCACTATGCTACTCATGATTTAGAATTAGCAGCCATAGTGCATGCATTGAATATGTGGAGGCACTACGTCATGGGAAAAATATTTGAGTTGAGGACAAAATAGTGGTCTAAAATATTTTTTTGGACAACCAACTCTGAATGTCAGGAAAAGCAGGTGGTTGGAATTCCTGAGTGAGTATGACTTTGATATAAATCATATCAAGTTTAAAGTGAAAAAGGTGGTTGATGAACTCATCAGGAGAGTGCATGAGATGCATGCTATAACCATTAGAATGTATATATCAGATATGAAAGACAAAATTTTAGAGGCTTCAAAATCAAATCAACAGTACATGGAAATAAAGGAAAAATTACAACAAGGTATTTTGTAGCAGAAAATTGAGAATTTTGAGTTAAAATAAGATGAAATTATCATGTATAGAGGAGGAATTTATGTGCCAAATTTTCAGGAATTGAAAATTATGATATTTAAATAAATTCATAATGTGCCTTATGTTGGGCACCTAGGTTACCAAAAAACTATTGCAGCTGTCAAGAGCCAATATTATTGGCCAGTTATGAAGAAAGATGTTGTTGATTTTATTTCCAAGTGTTTGGAATATCAAAAAGTCAAGGCTAAGCACAGACACTTAGTTGGTTTGCTACAACCATTGCACATTCCTGAGTGGAAATGGGAAGTTGTAACAATGGATTTCATCACCAAACTTCATAGAACAAAAAAGCAACAAGATTCTATGATGGTAGTGGTGGATAAGATTACCAAAGTTGCCCACTTTATTCTAGTGAATCTCACTCACAAGGAAACTAACATTGTTGATATTTATATGAGAGAAATTTCTAGGCTACATGGTGTGCCTAAGACAATTGTATCTCATAGACATCCAAAATTTACATCAAAGTTTTGGAAGGGATTAGTCTAGGGATTTTGGACAAATATGAATTTTAGCACAACTTATCATCCAAAGTCATATGGGAAAACAGAAAGGGTAAATCAAGTGATAAAAGATATGATAAAGATGTATGTGATGGATAAATCATCCAAATGGGAGGATTATTTTCATTTGGTGGAGTTTTCTTATAACAATGGGTATCAAAAATCTCTAAAGATGAGTCCATTTGAGGAAATTTATTGCAGAAAGTTCAACACACCAGTGAGTTGGGACAACCTAACAAATAGAGCAGTGGTTGGGCCAACATTACTCAGGGAAATGGAAGATAAGATGGTGAAAATGAAACATAATTTAAAGGATACCCAAGACATGCATAACATTTATGTTGATAAGGGTATAAATCATAGAGAGTTCAAAGTGAGTGACCATGTGTTCTTAAAAGTAAAGGCCAAGAGAAGTTCCATGAAGTTGGGAAATTGTTCAAAGATGGAAGCTCTTTGTTGTGGGTCGTTTAAAATCCTAGAGAGAATTGGTCTTGTAGCATACATTCTTTCCTTACCTGCATCAATGTGCATTCATAATGTATTCCATGTATCATTTCTTAAAAACTATGTACATGATGTTAATAATGTCATTGATTGGAATGTGATTCAAGTGGAGCAAGAAGGAGACTTTCGAGTTCAGCTCATATGCATATTGGATCAGAAAGTCAAGTTACTCCATAATCGAGAAATAGGACTGGTAAAGGTCCAGTGGACCTATTACGGTCCGAAGGATGCAACCTAGGAAAATGAGGATGCTATGCAGACAAAATACCCACATCTTTTTGAATATTTATGAAGTTTTGTTTGTACACATGTATATAATGCACTGAGGACATTACATAAATAAGAGGCAGGGGAATGTAATACCCTTAGGCAGAACCCCATTGTAAATATAATGTAATTGTACATATAGGATGGTGAGACAGGATACTTAAAGGTTGTTATAGCAATATTTGCCTCACCCTATGCAATCTTGCACATAAGGCCTTTTTCCATTTCCCCATGTAGACTTGTGATCCATTTTTGCAAGTTCCAAAGATAAAAACACATTTTTTTCCACATGTACACACCTTTCCTACTATACAACATGTGTATATGCAGGCTACTCCATGACATCCCACGTACATCAAGATTTGTTCCCAAAAATGAAAAATGGAGTCGGGTTTCCATGTCACGATAGGAGATCTATGATCCTTGGCCTTTCGTATAATGGAAAGGTTCTGACTCATCCCTTTAGTTCCATTTGAAGGATATAAATAATCCAATTCCGAGCTATGGAAGAAGAATAAATAATTCAAATTTGAGAGAAAAGTTACTCTAGAGAAATTATTTACTTCATATTGAGTCTGCATCCCTTTGTCCTTTAATTCTGAACATAGTTTTCAGTCCCCAAGTTCTTCCCTTATTGATTGAGAACCTCATTGTCTCTCTTCTATGAGCTTGCCTTTGGTGGAGAATTGAAGTGGTGGAGGCCCAGCTGGAAGGAACTTAGTTTCTCAGTTCCAAACTGTGTCGACGCGGAAGTTTGTAACTTTCTTACTTTTGTTGATCATATATTAATAGAAATACTCTTTTCCCGTCCAACTGATATCTAAAAAATATTTGAATTATTATCCATGGGTGTATTTGTTATGTATATTAATGGATTATGATATCTAATGTGCTA
>JASDQU011313227.1:0-24780 GCA_032191745.1 Picea mariana
AGTTTCAAGCAAAGTATTTTGTTTGGATAGATCTTGTGGTAGTATTATCATAGATCTAGTGAAGTGTTTAGTTGGGTATTTCAAAGTAGTTTGTTTTACCATCTAGATCTACTCACATTCTATCTATTTTTGTAGCTCCTCTCTCACATTTTGCAGGTTTACCTCTAGGGTTTTATTGGGCTAGCCTCAAGGAAGAGTCTACTTTTAAAACCCCCTTAAACTCCGTTTCTTTTCAGATATAGTTTCTTTACTCATTCTTTCTATATTTCGGTTTGCTAACAATCATAGATAGGTCACAAAAATACATTTTTACTTGGAATTTTTATGTGAATAATTTCTGCCCTAAAAGCAAAATTTTTTTCTCACTTTTCTTGTTGTGTGCAGCATTTCCAGCAAACAATACCTTGCTGATTTTTGCAGGTCCTTATCGGGTCAAGGGGTTTTGCAGCCCACTTTTGGTCACACAACACTTTCAAAGGTCTCTCCTTTGGGTTGGTAAAAAATCTCACCCTTTTCTTTTATTTTTATAGCATTTTTGGTGAGTTCTTTGAAGCTTATTCTCTTGTGTATAATTTCTTTTATTGTAAATAATATTTTGTGCCTACACCTTGGCTGAGACATCCCCAAAATCATAAGGCTAGGGCATAATTGTATTTCCAAGCATTTCATCATTCTTTTGCCCCACTTGTCACTAGGGCAAGGACGTGTGGCTAGTTGTGTTAATCATAGTTAGTTTGCTTCTCTTTTTCAACCCTCTTTGGCACAATAAAGGTAGGCTTGCCTCCACCTTGTGCCATTGTAAGTGGTTTGTCCCTCTTGCCTTTCGTTTCAAGTTAGCTAGCTTAGTCATGTGTTGATGGTTACCTTATGCTTAAATGATTAAAATATTCTAGAGGTAGATCTCATACACATACCTAATCTTAGCTTAAGTCTTCAAGGCATAATCTCTTTTGCATGCTTGGGTTTCTTCAAGTTTCATAACATATTTTCTCATGCTATATCACATGGTTTAATTCATTGATAGTGGTTTAAAGAGGAATCCTTTTAACTGAAATCAACTCATCTTTAAGGCCATTTGCCATCATCTAATTGTGAAGCATAAGTTGGGCATGTATGTTGTGTAGGGACACATTTTAATTTCAGCAAACACTTTTCATCTCTTAACACTTTATCTTAATGATATAACATTCATGGTTAAGTGGTGATAAGCTAAAGCACTTTTTATTTTCTTTGGCAAGTTGTTCTTGCTTTTCATAGCCTTCTTTTATCTCAAGTTTCTTCATGTTTTAAGGCTTTAATCACTTGATATAAGGATAACCTTTCACTTCAGCTTCTATCTAAAGGTCCTTACATTGTTTAAATGCTATAATTTCTTGGTTTAAGAACACTTTTATAGCTAATTGAAGTTTCGGTTTTGGGTCTAATTCACTAATTTCAGGCAAGTAAAAGTCACTAAAACACTCACAAACACACCTAAAAACTTAGTCCTAAGGCATAATAACATATTAGACTTAATAGGACACCTAAATCAACCATCTTCGCCATCTAAAACGGGGCTTGAGGAAGGCAACGGAAGGTGCTAGGCCAAGGACGGTCTCACGGCGCGCGACGTCCTTTCCGAGAGCACTCGGGTCTTTATGGTTGACCTGTGAAGCTAGGGTAGGCCTCGTTGCCTCACTTCTTGAGCATCCAACAACCATTTGGTAATTGGGGGAGGAGGATTTTGGTTCAACACTTAGTTAAGGGGGGAATTTAAAATCTTTAAAATCTTTAAGCAACCCTTAATCCACATAGTGTTTTAGGCAACCAATCTCTTGGGTACATCTTATGGTTGTTTAAATTATTAATTGCAAGCACGCATCTTGTTTTTAATTTCACATGCAATTTCTTTGTGGATTAATTAACTAAGTGTCATCTTAAGTATTGTTGAGCATTTTTTCTTTCAAGTATATCTTTTCATGTTCTTTATGGTGTGATCCCTCAAGAGACAGTGCATCCCATTTGGATGTATCATCTTGTTGGATCTTGAGTGTTGTGGTTGCCATTGAAAAACAGTCCAATAGAGTAAGTGCTATTGGGGCATGCTTGGCTTAATGTGGATGATCTCTATATTTTAAATATCTTTAAGTATCTATGCATTTGAGCACTTGGTTATCTTGCCTCCTTTGTACCTTGTATATCTTGTTCCTAATTGTTGTACTATTCTTTCATTTATTGTTGTAAGAACTTGTATCTAATCTTGTTGTAAAGTGATTGTAATGTTTGTAATCTAATTGTAAATCCTATGTAATCAAACACCCCTAAGCTTTAATTGACCCCTTGCCCAATCTTAGGCACTAGTCTTAGTTGTCTTAGGAAGGGGTTTGCTTGACATAAGTAGATAGTTGCATCTTGCATTGCTGCCTTTGCATCATAGGTTAATCTTTTCCCCCAAACCTTTAACCAATTAAAACCAGCTCCTAGAACATAACGTTAATTTCATCTAGAAACTAGGGTCTACCCCCCTTGGCTTCCCTAAGAGTAAGCCTAGACGGAAGAGGTTGAAGTCGAAGTGACAGCATGGGCTTTGAACCTGTTATCGCACAGTTTGTAGCTAGGAGTAAAGGCTATAAGGTAGAAGGCCAAACTGGCGTAACAAGAACCTATCCCACCCAATGTCACCAAGATGAGTAGGTTCTTTCTCTTTAGGGAGGCTAGGCTAGGCCCAGGGGAGACGTCCCCGGTAACCTGGGGTTTTGAAAGGGCAAGGATAATAGGACAAGGAAAAGTTCCTCCTTTCACAGATCACCGCCAATCAGATGGTCCCGGCTAAACATCCAATAATAAAGTATAACCAAAGAAAAGAAAAGCACCTGCTTGAGACAACACAACAAGGAAAACTGATACATGCAATCTTTGATCAGTACTTCATATATATTAAAGACTATCTGGTATTCAATATGAGCAGTTTAGAAGTAAATGTTGACGAAGTCAATGTTTACCAAATAGCAATAATAAATGTATCACTTCATCAATAAATACTAGAATGATACAACATTCAATATAGCAAACAACTTCTTAACTCAATTAATGCGTTCAACTATCATTCAATTACTCAAAAGACAAAACGTTGCTGCAATAAAGATGAAATATTCAATGATGACGTCAACAACTTAGGGTTAGTAGGTTAGTCTAGGCTAGGGTTAGTGTAGTTAGGGTTTCAATTTCAAAAGGTTTGAGAGTGTTTCGATCCAATTCTACTTCAACGATGGAGGCCTTGGGATCAGTGCCTTAGGGTAGAATGGAGTCAATAAGTGAAGGACGCACAGGTTGAAGGAGACGAGATTTCAAAGGACTAGAGGGAAAAGTTTCAAGGTGTTGCTAAAGCAGGGCCTCAAAGACAGAACCCTAGGGGAGAGAGGCTCACTCCGGTGTTGCAAAAGCAAGGCCTCGTGCTCTCTCCTCCTTCCCGGCAAACAACTAGCTCAGATGAAGCACAAAATCAAGACAATAAAGCTTAATGAGGGAGAGTGTTGCTACAACAAGGCTCTTTCATCAAACCCTAAAGGAAAACGACCCTAAGTGTAGATAACCTAGGCCTGGGATGTCTTCCTCCTCTTGAATTCTAAAAGGTATGGCTAGCACAAAGAGAAAGAGAAACAAGGAGTGTAGCTACGGCTAGGCTCTCTTCCTCTCTTTCAATGGCTGAAGGTTTCTCTATCAAGGGACATGAGACAAGGACCTACTTGTGTGCTTGTCACCTAGGGTTTTGATTCAACAAATTTATAAGCAATATGGAAGAAATTTGAACTACAACCATTCAATAGGAAGTTTTGCAGAAGAAACACTTACAATTCATGAAGAAATAACCATGCAAACCCTAGTTGTAACACCTTCCTTCAAGAGAAACACCATAAATGCCAAAAAATCTCTTCCTTCAACAAGTTCGCATCACTTAGTTCAGCCAAAAACCCCAATAGGGCGCTAAAATCAGACCTCACTATGAGTGAGTGAATTTGTGATGATAAAAATGAGAGTCAAAACCCTCAATATATAGTGTATCAATGACCTAATTTTACTTTTTAGGTCATAAAAAGGCCGATAAGGCCATAATGTCAAAATCATACTGTTTTTACATTAAATGCTAAGTAAAATCCCTAATCAAGCAAAAGGTGAGACGTCAAGCCCCTCTGAGGGAGACGTTAGCCCTTTTTAGGGCCAATGCAGCATCCAGAAGCAAAACGTTAGCCCTCCTTGGGCTCTTCCAAACTGCCACACGTGCCAACCACCCTGTCCATCTGCCATATGCTCATGATGACGTCATAAGCCTCCTGGTGACGTCCTGGGTCATCTGGAGCCAACGTTCAACTGCAAGTGGGTCAATCCCCCTAGGTCCAGCTCAGCCAAAGTGCCCCTGATGGAACGTCCTCTTCATCTTCGGTGAAAAGGCCCTGATCCATCTCCATCCTATCTCTGCCCCCTGATGGGGTCTCAGCATCCATCTGGTGGGCTCTTCAGCCCCATGGAGGTTCGAACTGGTCATCTCCCCATGTGTACCGGTCCAAATGGTACCTGTCCGTCGGGCATGATCCTGCACATCAAAAGCTACGCCCTCCATGGGCTCATCAATCACAGGGATCATAGCAATGTCAATCACATTTCATCATCAATATTATTAAACATATGCATAAAACCCCTAATACATCATCAATAGCTCCAAGACATTACAAAAATCTACAATACGAGATTGGAGAAAAGGTCAAGGCGTCCTATTGGGCTAATGTCCACAAGGAAAGGAAAGTTTCTAGGAAGATCTCATCCAATCCATGTAAGTGAGGTGATGTGGCTAGGGGATGTCCAAACATGTGGGTGCAGTGAGGGCTAAGGATGCATAAATGTTACCTATGGGTGCCTTTGTAGAAGGCGAGCTGTACTTGTCATGGATGCATTTTTTCCAAGCCCATTCTTGCCTTTATTTTTTTTCTTGCTGTTCTTCTTATTTTTCTTTTTATTCAAGAACTAACCAGGGGACACTGCCTTGGCATGGTGACCAAAGCTGACAATGTTACCCACAAGTACTTTTATAGAGATGAGAAGGCTGGCTCGTGATGAGACCCCCTTTCCCTTGGCCATGCAACCAAAGGTCACTACCCTGGCGTGGTAACCAGATGGTGGCAATGCCATACTGCTAGGTACCCATGGACCTAATAGGCTGGCTCGTGATGAGACCCCCTATCCTCTGACTAGGTCTTGTTTTGTTATTTTCCGGGTCCCTCTTGTTTTTTGCTGAGAGGCTTTTTATTGCCTTCTCGGGGATCCTTGGGCGAAGCATCTCGAGGTTTTATTTCTAGGCTTTTGTCTTTTACCAGCTGCTTTTACCTTCTGGGCCTTTAGCCCCTTCTTCCCACGAGATAAGATGCAACCCTGCAAATAGGTCAACCCAATGCCCGAACAAGGGGAATGGGATAAATGAGCGGGAGATAAGATGAAACAGTGGTGCTATGATGGCTTTTCAGAAATTCCCTAGTGGAAAATCGAAACCTATGGGCACAGGCTTGCTAGGGCACCCTGTCAATTTTCCCAAGCATGGTCAAGTGGGCTAATGTAAGATCCAAGCAGTTGTTAGAGATAAAAGGAATCAGATGCATATATTTAAAGGTTTTAATGATCAAAAGTGACACATACCATGATACCTGGACCAATTACCTCATGGAGCAAGAATCTCTTCTGATACAAGACCAAGCCGATGCTGCTGCTGTTGACAAGACAAAGCTGATGGAAGAAGAAAAGGATGGGCCCTCCAGGGCCATGCTCAAGTCAATCCTGCTCTCAGTACTCCATGTCTATGACCTGTGGGCCTCGAGACATGATCTCCTAGTTATCCCTAAAAAGCGGGGATAACAAAACCTAGGCATTGTGCCTCCAAGGACACACTAAGTGAGTCGGACTTAGCTCACGTTTGCAAGTGTGTATTAGGACGGCAACAAAATGTAAAGCAAAAGACTTGAAATTGAAGAAACAAGGGGGTTCCCAAGTTTGGGGCATAGGGGCTTTTGTTGCAGCCTCAACACCAACCTGATAAGCCGTTATTGACCATATGCATTATTACTCATTTCTAAGTCTACTTGTTTGTAGAGATGGCTTATCTCTAAACATGGGACGAGTTCAATGTTCATCATGAGCATGTAGATTTCTTTGAATCAAATCATGGTTACTAGCACCACATACTTAGTATTCATCACTGCCCCCACCACCCACCCTTCCGGGGGGTGAGGGTTGCAATTCCCTATGCATTTCTATGTTTGTGCAGGAACTATTTACAAAAGTTTGTAAATTATGCAAAAGAACTACCACCAAAGTGTGGATATAAAGTAGAGGACTTACATGGGTGCAAATCTAGGAATATCTCGCATGAAGCTATAGATTTATGTTTTGAGTTAATTCAAATGGTGTTCAATTACCTCCATGTAGAATCTGCATAGTTTACATGACGTTTTTATGCCTTGTAGCATTGAGAATGTTTAGACATTTCTCAATAAATCGCATGCTCCTTGCTCGATAGTACATATGCATACATAAATTGTGAATTTTATATTAAAGGAGAAGGATAAATGTTAACTACAAGATCTATCTTGACAACAGTGAAGAATCAAATTTTGTATTTAACAATGATTTATTAATTTGAACAACATATACTAAATGATAATTTTATACACACAACTCTACAAAGTTATAAGATTTGGAAAGAGACTTAACTTAAGATGTGTACACATTTGTATAGTCCTAAGAGATTGACACTACATAGCCTTTGTTTTAAGATACAAAACACATATTCTAAGATAGTTACAGTTACATAGTGAAACAAGACAATAATACTTATAGAATATAGCTTGTTAATATATTGAATATAAATAATTTTACTTATTTTAAGATAATGGCACATTTTTTTCAAAGAAAATGTCACCGGATCTCCTTTCTTTTCTGGAATATCTAAATGGAAGGTAGCTCATCCATCAATTACAATATCGGTTAACAATCCAAAGGAACTTGACCAGATTTAAACTTATGACCTATAACTTATTCATCACCACTCAACCCATTAAACTAACTGTTAAAACTAAGATAATAACACCTCGATGATAAAGTTTTATCTTTGTAGAGTTATTTTAGGCGATAGCCAACCTTCTACCCCACCCTTGCAAGGATAAGATAAGATAAGCTAATTATATTAATGTCCAACAAATGCCCACAAATTAGGTCAATGGGACTGTTGAGTACAATGATGTCGATACAGAGCTGGAGTACCAAAATGTCTCCTATATAAAGATCAAGAAAAAAAAGTAAAGTAAAGCTTGAGATCTATGCTAAAATATGGAAAATCCTCGACTATGAGTGCAGGCGACTGCAACAGGAGGGAGATGTATAGAGGGAAAGGATCCAGGGATTAGATCATGGTCCACTAGACACTAGATCTATCTCTCCTAACATCTTAGGCTAAATGAAGAGAACTCAGGACAGAATGGTGTCCCGAGGAAGAGCTGGGGAAAGATCTGGACCGCCCACTATGGTGCTGTCTGGAAGAGGTAACCTCCCACTGATGTCTAGGTGATCTCGTCTGCTTGCTGGTACGGGGTCTGGTCTGGCAACGTCTTTGAGGTCTTTGGAGAGGGGGGATGGTCCCTCCGGTCGAGACTCCTCACCGATTTGGAGTCAGAGGCAATGCTGTTATCAGTCTGTCTCTTGGTGCCCCTAGCCGATGGGAGCACCGTAAAGGAGGAATGGAATTCATTATTTTTGAGTTTACAAGTTTGTTTTTTTGAAAATAGAAAGATATGCCTGAACGACAAATTGGTAAATTTGTAGAGTCTTTAAAAATGAGAGGGCAATGAATGGATTATCCCGACTGTTTTTGTGTGTGCAGCAGACAACAAAGAATCACCAAGACTAAAGCAGACAGATCTCTGATAGCATAAATTCTGTAGCCCTAGCGAAGACGCAAGCATAGAAGGTATTTTTGTTTTGAAGATTGTTTATTTAAAGGGCATACATATACAGAGTATTTTGAATTATTTTCTGTTCAGCAAAGAAACATTTCTTTGAAAAATGGAAAGACATTTGATGTTAGAAAAATTCAATGGAAAAATAATTTCACACTTAATGTAAAAATTCAATTGCACCCAATGAACATAAATGTATGAGGCATTGTTAGTGGAACAGAACAAAACCCACACTGTTTGAAAAATTAGTGGAATGGACATGTCTATCCGTTGCATACTGTGAAACACCTCCAGAAAAGAAAGGAATCAAGGTTCTTTTTTTATTTGTAATTTTTTAGTCTCACTTGCAAGTTTTCAGTCTAGCAAAGAATCCTCTCTCTGAAAAATGGAAAGACAGGAGATGTTAGAAAAAATCAGTGGAATTTTTTTTACTCATGGAAAGTGAAAATTCACATGTATGTAACAAACATATATATGTATGGAGCATTGTTAGTGAAACAGAAACAAAACCCACAGATCACAGTATCAAAAATTAGTAGAATAGAGACGTCTGTTGTTTGTATACCGTGAAAGAGCTCTAGAAAAACAAGCAGAATACCTTTTCCTTTGAAATTTTTTATAGTCTCACTTGCAAGTGAGACTCACCAAATATATTTGAGTCACATTCTACTTACTAGTCCTAGTCATACTTATGAGTCAAGGTTACAAATATGATTTTAAATTGAAGTCAAACTTGAAAGAGCAACTTAACATCTCGCCGAGCAGTACATTTATCTCGATTTTCTCAGAGTAGAGTCAAACTAAATAGTTATCTCAAGTTGGATTTACTAAGTCACTTCTGACTAGCCCGAGACATACATATGAATCAAAGTGACAAATATAATTTTGGATTGAAGTCAAACTCGAAATAGCAATTTAACATCTTGCCAAGAAGTACTCAACATCTTGACAAAGGCTAATTTGTCTCATTTTTCTCAGAGTATAGTCCAGCTAAAGAGTTATCTCAAATCAAATTTACCAAATAAATTTGAGTGACGTTAGACTTACTAGTCCGAGACATACTTATGAGTCAAAGGTACAAATATAATTTTGGATTGAAGTCAAACTCGAAAGAGCTACTTAACATCTTGCCAAGGAGTACATTTTTCTCTTTTTTTTCATAGTAGAGCCAAACTCAAGAGTCTTCTCATGTTAGAGTCACCAAATACATGAGTCACATTCGACTTACTAATCCGAGTCATGTTATGAGTCAAAGTTGCAATTTTTTTTCAAGTAGTCTAAACGCATGACAAATTGGCCCTTTTCCAGCTGCTTAGAATAATGGGAGGGGAAACTGACATTTTTGGCCTGAAGTCTGGCAAGAATCATTTGGATTAACGGAATCACATGTTAAGATTGCATAATCTGTTTGCAGTAGGGGTATTTGAGAGTGCTGAATCCATTTCTGCATCAAAAACGATATTTTCATCAATTCCAAAATTGCAATTTCAGCAAAGATTGCTTGATCGGATTCTATTAATGGCAAACCAGAAAAGGTCGAAAATGTAGAACGTTTAGCCTTTTTTTTTTTGGATTGAACTCAAGCTCAAAAGATCTACTTAGTTACAAATATGATTTTGGATTGAAGTCAATCTCGAAAGAGCTAATTTACATCTTGCCAAGGAGTTCCGAGTCACTTTTATGAGTCAAAGTTATGAGTATAATTTTAGATTGAAGTTCTCAAAAGAATGACTTAACATCTTGCCAAGGAGTAGATTTATCTTCATTTTCTCACTTAACAGAGTCAAACTCAAGAGTCATCTCAATAAATTTGAGTCACATTTGACCTAGTAGTTAAGGTCATACTTATGAGTCAAAGTTACAAATATAATTTTGGATTGGAGTCAAAATCGAAAGAGCTACTTAACATCTTGGTAAGTAGAACATTTATCTTGATTTTCTCACGGAGCAGAGTCAAACTCAAGAGTCATCTCAAGTCAGAGTCACCAAAAAATTTGAGTGACATTTGACTTACTAGTCCAAGTCATACTTATGAGTTAAAGCTACAAATAATTTGGATTGAAATCAAACTCGAAAGAGCTACTTAACATCTTGCCAAGGAATACATTTCTCTTGATTTCCTCACAGAGTAGAGTCAAACTCAATAGTTATCTCAAACTTGCAAAAGTTGGGTAATGCTAATGCTCATGTAAATTTTTTATTTCAAACCAAATGAGTCTAGATGATACAAGGAGATTATGTGGTGTATATATAAGACAGAAATTTACCCAGTGTCATAACTTAATTAATCTTGAGGACCTATTGGATTCTAAAACCATAACGACCTTGGAACTTTCATTTCCATCATGTTCAAATATAGAAATGATATTGTGAAAAATATTGCAGTTGATTGCTTTTATTTGTCCAATAGACCTTGTTGGTCTTAGGGGATGGTTAACATCATCATCATCATAGATTTATTGTTGGGAAGATTTAAAAGGAAAATGATTATGATGGATATGTAATTTTTCCTTTTGGGTTATTTATTTGGGTTTGATAGAGCTTGGAGCTGGTGGCTTTCGGGTATTCATTCATTCATGGCATTTTCAACAAGCACGAGCTCATTGTACAAGGTTGGATTTGGATTCGTATGTACAAAATCCCCATGCTTGAGGGTTTCTCTCATATCAAGATCACAACCATGGAGGTTTTATAGTGTGCACAACAATTTTGAGGCTCCAGATGTGATTCAACTTGCTGCGAAGGCTCGAATCTCATTGACACCCAAAGAGGTATTGTCTACTCGCTTTTTGGTTTAATTCAATTAGTCTCTTCAAGTTTCAACAACGGTTTCTTAAAATTAGTCTCTATTAGTTGTTTTATTGCGAAAGAAGAGTAGAAGAATTGAAATACATGTAGCAACAAAAATCAGATCTAAACTATTGTTCATCTTCAATAATTTGTGGCAAGTTTATATCCAAGCTTTTTTCTTTGTAATTCGCCAAGATAGGTTGTTGAAGTATTTTTTTAGTTATAATAATAATATTATTATTTGTTTAAAATATTATTTAAGACCAGCGTTCTATTCTTTAAGTGGAAAACTAAGAACAAAAAGATGAACTATACACAACTTAATAGTAGAAGTAAGAATAGAACAATTCTGAGAGCAATAATAATAATAAGTAATCTTTTATATTACATTAATGAAACAATGTGTCTTTCAGGCTTTTGAACTAGGGTCTGAGCATTGAAAGTGCTTTGATTTTTATACAATTTTTTTTTCAAATACTTTCTTAGTCAACTAGTTGTCTTGCTAGGTCCTTTCCAAAAACACTCCTCTAGGCTTCTGAACTCAGGTATAATCACCGAGGGACTGAAAGTACTTTGATTTTTATACTAACTAATTTCTTATTCAAATACTTGACAATTTACAGAATAAATGTCTTCCTAATTAATTTTGAATTCAAATACTTGGCTTTTACAGATGAATGTCTTCCTTCTTAGCGAATCGACTATCTTTCTAGGGCCTTTCCGAAATTACTCCTACTCAATTTCCGAAAGTGTAGTAAGAATTTTAACTACTTCTTGTTGTTAGTAATTCTTCTCTTTCCCCATGATTTGGACTCATCATTTACGATGCTATACATCAAGCAATGTTGCATGGGAACTCATCACCACACCAGGAGAACACGGTCCCTACATTTCCATCATCCTTGGGGACATCATTGATTGGAAAACAAGTGACAAAGATTAACTTGCAGATGGAGGGGCCTAGACAAACTTGGGGTTGGTGAGGGTGCTCAATTATTATAGTTAGGTGGATAGATATAAGTCAACAACCACTCTACAACATTATGGTTATAGTTTTAGACTGTTATCCCGCATTCCTAGGGATAACTAAGGAGATGATGTCTTGAGGCCCTCAGGTTGTAGACATGGAGTGTCGAGAGATGGATTGACTGACAATGTCCACATACATAGATGGAGACCCGCTCCACCACCACATTTCTCCAATTCATCATGATTGCATTCACGATTTCACCACATCAACTTGCTTCTGGAAGACAGTGGGTCTTGCTCCATGAGGTACAAGTTAGGTATTGTGCTAAATGCCACCTTAATACTTGAGGCATTCAAATATGTTGCATTGAAGCTTCTCTTGATTATAGAACGTTTGCTTGGACATTATTCTTTTGTTCTTGTTTCACATTGGTGGGTGTCATGGTTCCCTAGTAAGTGGTCACCCTTAGGGAAAGGGTTGAAACCAGGGGTCTCCTCGAAGGGTCATCGTACCATCCCAACTCATCCTTACCATTTTACATCACTTCTTCCCCTCCATGTCCCAATATTTTAGGTTATTATGCCACATTGACCCTTGTACCTCATTTCATGGGAAGAAGGGGCTGAAGGCCCAGAGGCTTGTAGCTGGAAAAAGATAAAAGCCAATCATAAACCTTCCAGATGCTCACTCAGGGATCTCGAGAACAATGAAATGTTTCTCACAAAAAATTGAGGGACCCATAAGATAAATAATTAATTAAAAATGCCAACCAAGGTAGAGCGTGTGTGGGCAATGTTTTTCATGCTTAGGTAGAATTTCCACACATTGTCTTCAACTTGGGGAAGCACCATCTGTTCATGGTAGAGTTAAGGTGGGCAATGTTTTTCATGCTTAGCTAGAAGTCCCACCTTAGCTTCAACTTGGAAACATTCTAATAAATTAATGGCAAAAAGGGGCTTGGAAAAATCATGCATCGCGGATGAAGGGCAACACACCCTCTACAAAGGCACCCATAATTGAGACAATATGAACCCTTGTATTTCATGAAGCCCGAAGCCTAGAAGTCTAACCCCATCCACCTCATATCCATTACATGACCTAGAAATGATCATACTTGGGAACATCCCCTACTTGAGGGATTGGTTCGCCCAATAGGGCATTATGACATCCCTCCCATATCTAAACTTGGCCAATTGCATAGGGTTTTTGAGCACTTGTTTAATTTGAAAAGGTAGTTTTGATGCATATGTTTAGGTCACTGCTGTATTAAATGTGATTTTACTTGACATGATACATTTGACTTGAGACCCTTGGAGGGCGAATTCACTTGTCTTTGTAGGACCTTGCTTGATGGACGTTTGTGGAGGAACAAGCCTAGCTTGGGCCTTCGTTGAGGCAGGAAGCCCCACAGGTTGGATGCCATGACCCGCACCTTGGGAGCAACTAGATGATGAACGTTGCCTTTGGAGGCATGAGAAGGCATCTTGGACGATGAGACCTAGCCCCTCTCAGCCCAATGTTTGACGTTGGAAGGTCAAAACGTCACCTTTTAGGCTAAGTTACCAGGATTCAGATACAAATCCGTTAGATTTTTGAAAAGCTAGGATCTGGATACGGTGGGGAAAAGACATGTACAAACTATACATACATATATATATATATATATATATATATATATATATATTCCAAATTCCAAAGCAGGGAAAAGGTTACAATATTCATAGCTATTGGCCTAACGTCTATTAATACAATCTGAAGACCCCAATATGCAACAACATTATTATGTGTAGACAAAACTTGGCCACCTAAAATAACCCATTGTTGGTACATAAGGGGGTAGACTTCCACTCCTGCAAGATGTCTCTAGATCTTGGGCCATTAACTTGTTTCCTTATTTTAGAGGAAGATGAGCTCTTAGCAAATCAGAATTTTTATAATTTGTAAAAGTAATATTTAAATAAAAAAAATTTAAAAACATAAAATTTTAAATATGTAACTTATGTATATATATTTTAAATGTGTGATATTTATACAAAATAAATTAATAAATTGGATTTTGTAAATATAATTTATAAATTTTAATTTATACTTTAGTATATAAATTATAATATAAATATAAAACTTAACTTAAAGTATAATGTTTTAAAGGTATAAGTTTATAAGATCTAATTAGCATATATATACACTTTAATAACCATATTTTTATCTTTTTAATATATTATAAATTAATTTATATAATACTTGTATAAAAAAAATTAATACATTAAATTTTGTAAATATATATGAATGTGTAAATTTTAATTTATACTTTAATATGTAAATTATAAATGATAATATAAATATAAAAATTATCTTGAACGTATAAGTTTATAAGATTTACTATATATATATATATATATATATAGTATTTGTAATATTATAAATTCATATAGCATGGTTAATATTATTGATTAATTTAATATATTATAAATTAAATACTAAGGTTATTAATATAGGTCCTTTACATATTAATATTAATATACATATTAAAATTAATATATAATGTTCTCATGTATAACTTTCTATCTCCCGAACACTAATATCTTTTTTCCGTTAAATGTCCCCTCGTTCCTCGAATGGTCGGACTCTGATTTTTGTTCCAAAAGAATGGTCGGGCCCCGATTTCTATTTCGTCTCCCTGTTCCCCAAACGCTTCGCTGGTGCTCGAACAACCCCATCGAGGGTGCCTGGCGATGGTTGGTAAAAATGACCCGCCATATCGGGTTACAATCCTCTGTACTTCACCCGTGGGCACATGGATTGAAATTCAGAGCGAATACGAAATGACAGGGAAAACCTTTTTTTTAACGTATTTTAAAGAACCCAAAATTTTAGGATCTACAAATGATTATCGGGATATGTTTTACAGTGAAGGAAACGTTTATGAATCGGTTCTTGGGTGGATCCAAGCAGATCCGAATCCGGATCTAGATCTGATACGGTGATCCGTGGATCCATCCCCCTAGATCGACGAATCTGGTAACATAGCTTTTAGGGCTTGACGTCACATTGGAGGTTAGGGTTTGATGATGGTGTTGATGACTTGATGAAGAGTTGGTTTGACGAGGAGGAACCCTAGCTCATGGAAGACATGGCCTTTGGAGGCCCAACGACTCCCTTACATTGCTTAACGATTCACTCCATGTGCCAAAACGTCACCCCTAGGGGGTATGATGTCATCTTTAGGGTTTTCTTTCTTGTGTAAAATCAAATTTGAAATTGTAAAGGGTCAATTAGAGGAGGTTGGCCTCCCTAATTTTGTTTTACCCTAATGATATGTGGACAAACTATTTTAGAAGGTCTTGTATAAAAGAGACCTAAGACATTTCATTGGGACATAACTCTCTCACTTGAGAATTACATACTTGGTTGAAATTTGCGCCCTTTTTGGGCATTTTTGTCTATCTCTCTGTTGTGCAAATCTTATGGATGCTTATACTTGTCTATTGTGGAGCTAAAGTGGTGTGCTACCTTCTTGGAGTCTTGTCTTTTGCATGTTGATGGAATATTCTTGGTAGATAAGGGTTTTTGCATGTTTTCTATTGGAATTGGTAAGGAATTTCTGAATATTGTTGGTAATTTCTTCTTATTTCATAGCTATTCTTGTTCTAACTCTTGGAGGAGTAAAAGGGCTTACACCCTCCACCAAAGTCTATCATAATTGTTGTTGGATAAGTTGTTTTTCAAGGTTGCTAGGAGGAGTAAAAGGGCTTACACCCTCCTAGATTTACCTTGTTGGATTTGCTTGCTCTAGGGAGTAAAAGGGCTTACACCCCTAGAGAAGTAGTAAGTCTAACTTTTACATCCAAGACTCCATAACCCAATAGACTAGGCACTTATCTACTTGCATTGGAGAAATAAAATCATTGCATTGAAATACGTGATTTTTAGAGATATTTCATTTGTTCAAATTGGAATATTTTCTTAGTGCTACAAGCTTGCTTGAGCCACTAAGACGTCTAGATTAGCCATGTCATTCTCTTGCTGCAATTAAATTAATGCTACAACCATTAGGGCTGCAACAAAACACTCTTAAACTCTCTCATAACTCACTAATCTACCATTGAAGTTTGCTTACAAACTGCCATACTAATCCTACTTGACATTTGCTATCTTTTGGGTGGATTGTTTGCTAATTTTGGTGGACAGATATTGCTGCTGTAGCAATTGTTTGCTACGGCCATAGGGCTGCCTTTGTACTTTTCTGATAACTTCATTTAGCAGCGCTATTTCACCATCAAAGTTTGTGCTTAAGTATTGGAATATTATCTACTTGATTAGTGCCTGATCATCCAATAAATATTTGATGCTTTTGATGGTTAATTCTGCAGTTTCACCATCAAAGTTTGTGCTCAAGTATTGGAATATTATATACTTGATTAGTGCCTGATCATCCAATAAATATTTGATACTTTTGATGGTTATTTCTGCAGTTAACAACTCTTTTCATTGCTGATATATATATTTGTTTACTGCTGCAATTTAGGACAAGAAGCTTCACTTGCTTGTCCCATTAATTATTTGGCTTGTATCTCGATTAATTGTCTTGTCTCGGGCATGTTTAACATTATCTTGCAAGTACAAAACACTTTGGCATCCTCCCCTCATCATCAAGACACTTTTCCAAGCCTCTTTCCATCTTGTAATCTGACCTATAGGGGTTTTCATCTTCATCTTCTCACTTTCCATCTCGATCCCCCTAGGGTCACCAGGATTCCCCCCTTGTGGTGACTTATCATCACTAAAGCAAGGGGAGTATCTATCTAAGGTGACAATGAGTAGTTACTCCCATAGTTGTCTCACTTTTGTGGATTGGGTCGGGCTTTGCCCAACCTACAATCTGTGCGATAACATTTTGGCACCGTTGGCGAGGAGGATTTTGAATCCTCTTTCGTGCCCTAACAATACTTTGGCAGGCTTTGATCCCAAAACCTTTACCCAAGCTTGCTTGGCGATTCCATTTGAGGGAAGTTCCCTTTCCCTTTCCTTCCTTTGATGAGCTAAAGCTCATTTGGTGACTCCACCACCCCAGAATCCGTCTTCCCAAAAGACCCTTCCCCCTGGAAGATTCAAGTCTTACAAGGTTTATTGAAGAAAGCCTCCTTTCAACTCCCCCATTGTCAAAACCCTTTTCCACGCTAATCTCCCCTTTGCACCAATGACTCAATCTTGGGCAAAAGACCTTTACAAGCTTTTGAACTTGGCTTCCATCGTTGGATATCCCAATACTATGCCTGAAGAAACCAACAAATGGTTGCCAAAGTTTCCAAGAAACAATGTGGTCACAACTGAAGAACACCTCTATGCAATTGGTCGAGACATGGAAAACGAAGGAGTGAAACATGAAGATGTGTGGCAATGCAACTACTAGCTACATCTCTTACTGAAGATGCCCTGAGGTGGTTCAAAGGCTTGCCTGACAATCACCTAGCATCATATGAAGATTTCGTTAAGTTGTTCAAAAGCGGATGGGCAACAAAGAAAGATAACGAAATGCTGATGACTCAGTTCAACCAGATTAAGAAGAAGGGGAATGAGACAGTGAGTGAATTTGACACCAGATTTGATAAGCTACATAGCCAAATCCCGAAGGATTTGTGCCCATTTGAAGCAGTGGTCCGTCTTCTCTATGTTAATGCCTTTGAAGGGCAATTTGGTTTCATCTTAAGGGATAAGAAACCCGACACTTTGGAAAAATCCAAAGAGTACAGTGCAGAGATCGAAGAGAATATTCTCTACTCCAAGATTGAGCCATATCAGTATCCTCGTACCAAGACAGAAGCAAAGACAAAGATTGCAATAAACGATGCACTAGATCCAATAACTCTCCTAGCTTAGAAGCTTGATCAAATGAACGCTCAGTTCGTCCAAACTTAGAATCATGTCATGAACCGATGGACAAGTCTGGAAAGGGATCAATCTGCTCCGAGACCTCCATTCATCAGACAACAAAGGGATACTATAGATTGGAAAGAAAAGCCTCAACAAGAGGCAAAGGCTCCCGACACTTTGAACCCTATTGGGATGGTCAATTTGGAAGAATCACCATGGTGTTCTCTGTTGATATTATGGTAGCTGCAAGAGGTATTTACCTCCACGTGTAAACATGACGAGAATAGAATATTCCGGGAAGCAAGAAGAAACCCTAATGAGTTGGCTAATAACCCTAGAAGACAAGTCGGCTCTAGAGGATAACTTGTATTGGGTTATTAGCCTCCAAGAGAAGAAGTCGGCCAGAAGAAATAATATATACTGAGTAAATAAGTACCCAGAATTAGAAGTCGGCCCAGGCAGTTAGTCAGAATTAGTATAAATACAGGAGGCCAGTCTTCATTCTGGCAGGCATTCTCAGAACTGCAGAAGCAACACTTGTGCGCACTGCAGTTGCCCAGTTGTGCGCAAGTTTGGAGGAGAGCTGCCGTTGCAGCTAGCAGAGTCCGTTTTGGCTTGGACTATCTCTTGGTTATGGTTTGGACTATCTGATCAGCTCTTGTTTTTGGTGCGCTATCCTTGGAGAAAGGTGCGCTACCCTTTGTTTGGCTATCTAGCCTAGGGTTTGCTTCTGGAATGATTCTCTGTCAAGGTTAAGGTGCTCGGAGGGTGGCTTCGGCCTATGGTTGGGTGACAATAGTGATATTGTCGATGGTAAAATGAGCACATCCATTCATATTCTAACAGGTTATGGGCCCACACCTCCTTCATTCAGTCTAACCACTGGAAGGGAGCATAGCCATAAGGATATTAAGCTCGTTGAAGAATTGCCGCTAGGGTTTCTAGTAGGAGCAATTACTAAATCACTGCCGCTAGGGTTACTAGAAGGTGCAGTTGCAGAAACCCTAACCCTCTCGTTGAGGCACCTTAAGTGAAGGGATTGACCTGATTTTCGGATAGATCAGTGCGCCCTAGCCTAGCGCACCTCCTGGTACTCTCAGCAAGCTAAGACGTCAAGTTTGAGTTTTTGGTCAAATCTAGGGTTGACCAAGTCAAGGCAACCATGACTTACTCTATGAAGTCAGAAAACAAGTTAGATGGAGCGTCTAACTTCAGAGTGTGGAAGACAAGGATTGACCTCATCCTTGCCAAGAATAAAGTACTGGATATCGTGAAACCAGAGTTTGAAGAAGGAAAAGAGAAGGAACCGCAGAACGTTGCAGTTATGGAGAAGTTCAAAGACGGTGACATCAATGCCATAAGTATCACAGTGGACTCTATAAAAGACCACTTGATACCCTACATCTCCCATCTTGACTCATTGAAGAAGATGTACGATGCCCTAACAAACCTCTTCTCAATCAGAAACATTGGACAAGTAATGAGTCTGAAGAATGAGTTTCGTGACATGAAGATGAATGATGACGACAACATAACATCATACTTTGCGAGGATCTCTCAGTTAAGAGATCAACTACAAGCTATTGAAGAGATCATCTCAGAGAAGGAACTGGTAAATATAGTACTCAATGGTCTTCCCAAGACATGGGATGCATTTGCCGCAAGCATGAGCACAAGGAAGGAGTATCCTACATTTGAAGAACTTTGGACTTGCTGTGCACAAGAAGAATCATGGATTAGTGCAAAAGAGAAACCTCAAAAGAAATACGATGATCAAGCCTTCACAGCAAGATTCAATAATTTTAGGAACAAAAGGAAGTTTGTCTCAAGGAAGAAGCCAAATCAAGAGAAAGATATGTCAGAAATACAATGCTTCAATTGTCGAAAATACGATCACTACAAGAATTATTGTCCCGAGCTAAGGAAAAGGAAGAAGACACACGAAGCATCAGTTGCCGAAGAAAAGGAACCTACAAAGAAGACTAAGCAGGATGAAAAAGACTTCTTCTTCTGAGACAAGGTAACAATACTCTTCATAGTTCTTGTATATACCATGTTTTCTGTACATATCTTGCATATCTATTTTCTAGAAGATAATATGTTCCAAGAGAAGAACAAGAAGATTTCTATCACTATGACTACAAGACAAGACAATACACATGAAAGGACGAAGTACATCAACAAACCTTGGTAACAATTCATGTGGAAGTTATTACAAAAGTAACAGCTGCAAGATAAACAAAAATCAACAATCAAGAGGAAATTAGAGTAAGACTTATGGCACTTTCCAGAAGGCAATAAGGATGCAGACGGAAGTGTGGATTATGTTAGATGGAGGGAGCTGATTATATACTTCCAAAAGAAAAACATGCACTCATACATGAAGTAAGGATTAGGAGGGAGCTAATCCTATGATCCATTAAAGGTGATAAAGTATATATCCATGGTAGCAGCCGTGAAAAGCAGTACGTGTTCAATATGATCTTAGAAGAAGTCTTCTTCGAAAAGAAGCCTTAAAGCATCCCTGGTTATCTATCCACATCCATGATCCTACTATGAAAGGAAGAAGCTGGAATCTTTAGAGCATGGAATCTATAGAAAACTCCATGGACCCAAGATCTAAAGAGAAACATGAGGAAGAACATGAAGACTCCAAGAAAGAAAGAAAAGCCATAACAACCAGTCATTGTATCGAGAATCACAAGATTACCAGCCTGATATGAACTCACTAAAAGAAATCAAGCAGGGGAACTGAAAGTTGTGATGAAGAACAGTGTATGAAAGACTTACGAATGAAAGCATTGCGAGATCCAGAACTAGACGTTCTCCCAGATGGAGGGAGAAGACTATGATGATTGTTTGTTCCAGTAAACTAGACATACCTCTACATGAACCATCATATCGTCTGCAATTGTCCATGGGTTGAAGTTTACATCAGATGAATGCAAAGACTGTTCTCCAGAACAATTGAACAAAGAGCAACCTCAAAGGCCTTGAGGTATACTAGAAAGAGATCCTTGTATGCAGATGAAAGAAGACAACTTGGTGGAGAAACCTCCAATGCACAGCAAAAGCGTGGTGAAGACTTTCTATAAAAAGGATATTGTATCAGAATGGTTACTCCGAAGCTCAAAATAATGGGTTTCCAATCCATGACAAGGATCTCATGATGACCAAAGAAGTGCCACATGGATATGTTCTAGTTTGAGCCTTGCCACGATGTTATGAGCTAGCAGGGAACAAAAGATGAATTCAATAATGATATACTACATTGATCAGAGCTATATGAAGCCTTCAGAGAAAACCAGTGTTCTAGAAAGACCGAAGTATAATTGAGATCAAGCATTACACTCTCCATGATGAAGTCTAGAAAAGAGAAGTGGTTCTCCAATATATACATATCTCCACAGATGAGCAGATAAGCAGACATTTTGGTAAAGCCTCTGTCCAAGATGAAAGAGTTGCATACTGAGGCTAGAGCTCGTGGAGACGACTTCCCTATTGAAAAAGGAAGAGATGACTCCCAGGTTGGGAGGGAGCATTGATGTGTATTGATTTATGGACAATCATTTTTCAGTTCGAAAAATGGTCCAGGATGAGTAGTTCCTTTCCAGTTCGGAAAGTGGTTTGAGATTTCTGACGGAAAGGCATTTTCCAGTTCGGAAAATGGTCCAGATCGAACGTTCATTTTCGTAATGAAAATGGTTCGATCGATTGCTGATGTACCATAGACAGTGATTTCCCATTGTGGTTAACATGGGGAATGGTCTAGGGCAGTCTCTCTTCTTGAGGGTTACTCAAGAAGAGTGGCCTGCCTCGTCGGACAACGATTTCCCATTGTGTTTAACATGGGGAATGGTCCGTTTTGGAGGTTGGTGTAGGACAGTCATTTCTTAGGGCAGATTCATTCTCTCCAGGGTGCACTTTGTTTAGTGCTGGAGGAATGGCCCAGGGTGGGGAATGGTCCAGATTCAACAATCAGGGACATGCATTCCCTAGGGCAGACTCATTCTCTCCAAGTTGCACTTTGTTTAGTGCCGGAGGAATGGCCCAGGGTGGGGAATGGTCCAGGCTAAGAAATCAGGACATTTATTCTTCCTTGCTTGAGAAGAATAGTCCAGATAGCTCATCATTGATGTTTGACCTTCTGAGGGAAGATGCTCTTCCAGATCTCACAGATGTGAGTGGAAGAATGGCCCGAATGATTCAGTTTATATCATAACATTGTTTCTGTGCAGGTTGATATCAGATGATTGTTATGAAGACTGTATGACAGTAGATGCATACTACTATGGTGGATGTGTTCCACTGTTTGTGACTATACGTCACTAATCAAGTACCTGTGTGCTACTTGGTGTGGTAGTGTACCACTGGATTGTAGTTGTGTACTACTATGGATAGACACACTTGTGTTCTATTGAATGATATTGTTCCGATTGCCTTGAAGATTATCAACAGTTTTGGAAATGATTATCAGCTAGATGGATGATCAATGGACAGAGATTTCCCTGATGGAAAATGGTTCAGGACATTTATTATTCTAGGACATATGTACGGATTAGAAGAATGGCTCTTGTGTCACTCTATGGAGTGAGTGACTTATCCAACATCATGTCTAATTACTAAGATGAAGTATGGTTTCGAGAGATGATGCAGCTGATGACATTGATGGTGATGATGGTGCTCATGATCTAGTCATGAGATAGTCTATACAACTATGTTGATGCTACTGGGTAAATGGTATGTTTGTGCTCAAGACCATTACTTGTAATACCTCCCTAGCTAGGAGGGAATGTTGATATTATGGTAGCTGCGGGAGGTATTTACCTCCACGTGTAAACATAACGAGAATAGAATATTCTGGGAAGCAAGAAGAAATCCTAATGAGTTGGCTAATAACCCTAGAAGACAAGTCGACTCAAGAGGATAACTTGTATTAGGTTATTAGCCTCCAAGAGAAGAAGTCTGCTAGAAGAAATAATATATACTGAGTAAATAGGTACCCAGAATGAGAAGTCGGCCCAGGCAGTTAGTCAGAATTAGTATAAATAGAGGAGGCCAGTCTTCATTCTGGCAGGCATTCTCAGAACTGTAGAAGCAACACTTGTGCGCACTGCAGTTGCCTAGTTGTGTGCAAGTTTGGAGGAGAGTTGCCGTTGCAGCTGCTTCAACTAGCAGATTCCGTTTTGTCTTGGACTATCTCTTGGTTATGGTTTGGACTATCTGATCAACTCTTGTTTTTGGTGCGCTATCCTTGGAGAAAGGTGCGCTACCCTTTGTTTGGCTATCTAGCCTAGGGTTTGCTTCTGGAATGATTCTCTGTCAAGGTTAAGGTGCTCGGAGGGTGGCTTCGGGCTATGGTTGGGTGACAATAGTGATATTGTCGATGGTAAAATGAGCACATCCATTCATATTCTAACATTCTCCTTGTTAAGAACCCCATCCAGAAGATGAATGTTCGAGAAGAGGACTTCCCTGACAGTATGAACTTCATAGACAGAATTTGCGCTTTCCAGGATGATGATGAGTATGTAAACATTACACAGGAACAACTTGATGAAGTTAGGAAGAGGGGAGCTAGAGAACGTCGACTCAGAGTGCTTAATGAGTTGACTGAAGATCAGAGGAAAGAATTGAAGAAGAGGGAAATCTTGACATATGCCAGAAGGAATAAAAATCTTGTGCCTTTGCAACAGATTTTAGTTCATCCACCACCAGAGAAGCAAGCTCCATCTCAGCCAAGAAAAGAATTTTCACCTCAACTAGTTGGGAAGGCCGTCCAACCGCCCCCCCACCTCCAGTTCGAGATTTGCTTTCAAGACCAACTCAGGAAAATGAAGAGATTTAATTGAATATAGATGTCCCAACCATGATTGAGAAGATGACTATGTCAGTTGCTTTGATGGAAATGTGCAAGATCCCTTCTGTTAGAAGAGAAGTGCTGAAGGCATTGAAGGTGCCAATTGAGGAAGAAGATCTCCTGTGATTGTGAACACCATGTACAATGGACAACAGAGGGATGCAAACCCTCCCTTTTATATCTATTTGGGTGTGAATGGTCTCTGTTTGAACAATTGTATGCTAGATTCTGGGGCCTCGACAAATGTGATGTCTTTGAAGGTTATGAAACAACTTGGCTTGAAAACAACAAGCCCATATGGAAATGTCTGTGGCATTGATTACAAGAAGGTCAAGGTTTATGGTCTCATAGAAGACATGGAAGTCTACTTGGAAGATTTCCCTCATATTGGCCTCATCATGAATGTAGTGGTGATTGATGTCCCAGACGCTTGGGGCATGCTCTTGTCAAGAAGTTGGGCTGCTACTCTTGGTGGATTTCTCAGCATGGACCTTACTCATGCACACATTCCTATGGGAGATGGTACTTTTGAGATTCTATACAACTGCGAAGTGTCCAGGAAACATGTGTTGGATCAAAATAATCTTGACTACAATAGCGAGGATGACTTTGATGAAGCTCCAGATACCATTGAGTATGATCCATGGGACCTACCTTTTATGCAGGAGGACTGCATAGATATGCTACTGTTAATATTTATGCCATTATTATAGTTCTTTGCATTTCAATAGATAAGAGCATCATAAGAACAAGATCACTGAGAAATACACATCCACAAGAGACACAACATTTATCTTGGGAAACCCTCTAGGGGAAGAAAACCCAGCAAAAACTTCCTTATCATAAATAGCTTATACAATGTTCAAGAGATAACTTAAACCAATACAGAAAGTCCTCCTCAAGAGATGCGCCACCCTTCTTCTCCTCTCTCCAACTTGTAATTGCAACTTGCCTCATAAGATAATGAGCAAGTGAACTGTGTCTTAGAAGTGAGGCGCTAGCCTCTTATTTATATCAATCTGGCACATGTGAAGAGTCACCATCTGGCAGGGCCGACCTCTCACTCTGGGTGGGTAAACCCACCTTTAATTAATTCTGGGCCTTCCATTATAACTGCTGGGGCCGACTTCTTATTCAACACTTTGTAATTGTCCGATGACCAATCCGCAAAAGGGGATTTGGTCCTTATTCAATTACTGACATGATTAATCCTCAATGGGGATTAATCCAATAACAATAATAATAATAATGACATGATTAATCCACAATGGGGATTTAATCCAATAACAAAATAATAATAAGAATGCTCTTCA
>JASDQU011313230.1:0-14236 GCA_032191745.1 Picea mariana
AGGTTTTCATTGTACCACATGCTCCTTGCATTTCATGGATCACTTCAAACTCAGATCAAAGGTCAACAACGATCAACGGTTCACAGGAATTGCGGGGTCCCAACATGTGGGTTCTTTACCAGGGAGTTCGACCTCCACAATCTGGAAAGTGCTCGCTCGATTCTAGTCTAACTGGAATCGTTGATCCTCCAGCTCATTGAGATCAATGACAAGGGTGAATTGCGGGCTGTGAACTAGCACATCCGCTATTTTCACCTTCGCGCACCACAGTGATTCCCTTTCCTTGATCTCTATTCATAGATCAACGATGCATATCAATTACAAGTTTTAACTTGACCTTCGTACAACTTGACATCTCGGAGCCTCGAGATCCAAAGTTCCTAGAACCAGGTCATGTGGATCTTCATAAAACTCTAGGGCTACGATCCCAGCTCTTATTTGGATTTTTGGTTAAGGAAATAAGCGCAAGCTCAGAGTCTCCTAGACTACTAGTCTCAAGGGAACACCGTCCCAAGTTGCAGAGCTTTAATCTATGAATCAAGGAAAGGAAACTTGTGAGGTTACCAAATCGATAGATATGCCTATAGGCTTGCTTCGACTCCAGAACGAAGATGCAAATTCCCGGGGAAAGTGCCTTTGAGTGATTAAACTGGGGTGTATGGAAATTCAAGAAGAATTATTGGTTCTCAAGGAAACAAATGCATACTCATAACTTAATCATTTAATACAAAGAAAGAAACCTTTATAGACATGTAATACTCACATGAATCCATTATTTACAATTCAAAACATAAAGCAAGAAAACACTTATTAGAGCCATAGAGTGTGATGCGACTACTGAAAGGGGTGCTCATTTCCACCCAACCATAGGCTCTGTCACTCCCAATGAATTTATCATTGGCCACCCTCAAACTTAATCCATGATGCTTTGAGATTAAATCTCTTACTTCCAGCTCAATGAAAGTTAGGGACGAAGGTTACTCTCCTTCTCCAAATACAAAAAATAGATAAGGACGAAGGTTACTCTCCTTCTCTTGGTTCAATCTCTATTTTATGTGATCATAACTCACTATTCCTCTTTCAGTCCTTTGTCAGACCCGATATTTTCCTCTCTCACCTCAACATTTTTCTTCGCAACTCTTCCCCTGCCCACTACACTCCCTTTCTTGCCTTTTTCCGCAAGATTGTGTGTGGCTCTAATTTTCATTCTGTGGTCAGGTCTGGAAGCCTTAGGGATGGGCGGTTTGCCCCATCCCCTCATTAACTCTTGAGGAGACCTTCCCACCTACAAGCTCGACTATAATTCATTCATGGGTCAGGGGGTTGTTATGATCTGAGCAAATTAATTCCAACATGGTACTGGTTCGGTGGAGGTTAACGCAACCATTCATGGTACCCTCCACTACTTTTCACATCATTTTGTGGTCTTTCTTAGCACATCCCCTCTTTCAGGAGTCATGCAACACGTGACCATTTTCTATTAAAATAACATAATTTACATTCATCGACCTTCTACACAAGGTCCATCAAATCAAATATTCACACTTTTAAGTTTGCCATAGTTCCTTGGCCCATATAGTTATATTTACAAACTAGGGGAAACAGAGTGTTACACATTCTATGATGGGGAATATCAAATATTAAACACAAAAAAAACCAGAGTTAATTACTCCAACAACAAGAGAAAATAAAGTTATCAAAGTATAGGGGATTTCAATTTTTTCAGATAAAATTATAGTTTAGTTTAAGATTTTCGAGAAACAAAATTGAACCTATTCGACTAGATTCAATCTTACCGAAGTTGGTAACTCAACAAGATTTTAATTATTGAGAGAAGATATTAAACTGAACAAGCTTAATTGTGCTAGCTTGAGTTGTTATAATGAAAATATCTATTGAGTGGATTGTGTCATAGTGAACATTCCTCCTCTTCCAAAGTGTATGAAGAACTATTTTACATGGAAGTTCAAAATTTTGAATATTTTAATAAATATAAATTATTTAGAATTTTAATAAAATATAAATGATTGAAAGATGTATATAGCATAAGGAAGTTGTGTTGATTGGGTTTATTGTTGCGATAAATGAACGATTTTTGTTTTTATTGTACACCCACACATTTTTATTGGAAGGAATGATTATCATCCTCTCTACACATATTCAATTCTAGCAAGTGACATATTAAGTTCTTAACTGGAAATTATTGTTAACAAGATAATGGTTTAGTAAATATAAATTTATAGACACTTTTGATATATAATGTTTAGAGAGCACACAACATGGAAAATATAAGGAGAATGTACAAATAGAGATTCAACATATCAAAAAATGTGAATGTGGTATATGATAGTAGTTTAGATGACAAGATTGAACTTAAAGTTAAAGTTCACGAGTTCAACAATAAGAGGTGTCTCATCAAGGAAGTGAAGAAATATCATATACTTATGCAAGGAAATGAGGACCACTTACAGGAAAAGTGAAGTTGGGAGTGGCAATAATATATACTAAAAAAATATAAAAAATATTTTAGATTACAATGTATCTAGATAATGATACATTTTAAATTTTATTTCAATAAAATTGAAGATCAATTCAGGACAACCTTGCTCCTAATGCAACAACTAGAATATCAAAATTAATAATTTAATTTGTACTAATAATTATATGAATATATTTAACACAATATTGAAACTTTAATATCCATAAAGATTATATTAGAAAATAAAAACTAAAATTGAAAATACATATATAAAATTTTAGCATCTTTTTAAAATTAAACTTTACATATATAAACTTCAAACATCTTTCTTTCTTTGTAAAGTTAAGCATTATTCTTGTTAGATTGAAAAAAACTAAATAATAATAACATTAAAAAAAATTCATATCCACAACTATGAAGTGAGTAGTATCAAGTTTTTTACTTAAATAATTTTAAACATAATATTTAGTGTAGCTTAATATTTGTTTTATAGTGTTATTTTAAATAATATAATAAAAATATTTGTAATAAATTATGTATTTGTAATAATGTAATACAAATATTTACATTTTAATTTAATATAAATTTAATTTAAATTTCTCTATTTCAGACACTCTTCCCAAATTTTTATTTTCTCGACATTGAAACTCCCAAAAAAATTTTAAGTTTCAAAAATATTTCTCATCCAATTGAGGATGTTTCCTACTAGTACATTTCAAAGATGTTGGAAAATACCTAGAAACAATTGAATATTGAATATAGACTAGAAGGGATGTTTCCTACTAGTACATTTCAAAGATGTTGGAAAATACCTAGAAACAATTGGATATTGAATATAGACTATAATAAATATAGAAGGCTTCAATACTAAGTTCATCCACGGAAAGAATATGAAAGAAAAATATATAATAAATCAATACTGAAGATAGGCAAAACTTATAATTGTCTTTGCAAATTTATGATTTAAGAATTAATTTTAATTAAAATTTATATAATGTATATAAAATACAATTTTTTTAGACTTATAAATACATAATTTTGTTTTTTAATATTTAAAGCTCTAATTAAAAAGTAATAATTCATTAAACATGTTAAATGTTAAAAATTAGAAAAAAATAAATAAATAAAAATTAAAAAATCAATAAAAAGGAATATAATTTTATTCTGATTTAAAACATTCAACAAAATGGAGTTATTAATATAAGAATTAAAAAAGAGTTATTAATATAAGAATAATGTTGTATATGATAATGAAATATCATCAATAAAAATGAATAAGTCTCCAGTTTTTAAGTTGAAATTTGTAGTTATACTGTATTGGTAATAAATCATAAAATATAAAGTTTTATAGAAATTAAAGTTTGTAACTATATTGTATTTGTGATACATCATAAAATATGAGATTTTGTAGAATATGATTTATGAAAAGGATACAAATTTATAAAAATTCAATTATATATAAGTAATCAAATATATATAAGTTTGAAAGTATTGCGTACATGTATTTAAGAATTAAAAACTTTGAAATTGAATATTAAAAAGTAGAAATATGGATAAGATATATAATCAAAAATATATATAAGTTTGAAAGTATTTCGTACATGTATTTAAGAATTAAAAACTTTGAAATTGAATATTAAAAAGTAGAAATATGGATAAGATATATAATCAAAAATACAATTGGAATAAATTAATAAAAAAAATAAAAATATAATATTTATTAAAATAAATATAATTGTGAAATCATAACTTGTTATATTAGAAATAAGATATAGTTTGTTATATTAAAAAGAATATTTCTCTTCGCATTTAATTTTATAATATTGATTCTCTTAATCAATCAGTATATTTGGAGAGAAATTTCAGACACCAATACTAAGAATATGTATATAGCAATTTGTTATTTTCATCTATTAATTCTACTTTTTATAATAAAAACAATCTAGATAACAATTGTCCCTATAATAATTTAAAACACAATATTTATAGGTTGAAAAATGAAGGTAATATCCTCATGCTAGGAGACTTTAATGCCGATACTGCAACTAAACAAGATACTCTTTTAAGTAATGACTCCCACCATAATCCTTTATGGATAGTTGATGACCTTGTTTTATCTAATAGCTATAAAAGAAGCTATGAAGACATAATTGAGAATTTGTTTGGTACTGAGTTGGTTAAGCTTTGCAACTCTCAAGACCTAATAATTTGCAATGGAGTAATGAAGTGGAAAAACTCCAACCAGATGACTTGTATTCATATGGGCTAGGTAGTAGTGTTGTAGATTATGTGATATCTGATATCCCTTTTTCCAACCAAATAGCAACTTTTAACCTTTTAAATGACCATGAGCCCGAATCTCATCATAAACCATTAACCCTAACTCTAAACTTTTCCATGCATAGGAGCGTCATTGAAGAGATTTTTGATAATCAAAGGAATTTTCGCTTTGACAAAAGTAAAGTTGACATTTGCTTAAAAGATTTAAATAGTAAATTAAATCTCCTAACTTATAAGGACAACATTGAAGAACTCTATCATAATTTTACAACTACCCTTTCTACTTCTATTAACAAGTTCTCTTTCGAGGTGTCCTGTAAAGAGAATAATAGAACGACCAACCCTTGGTATTATAAAGAATGTAAAATTTTTAGGAAAGCCATTAGGGATGATTCTAATGAGTCCCTAAAACTCGATAAGATCAATACGTAAAAATCCCTAATTAAAAGGAAAAAAAAGTACTATATCAATAAAATGCAAGAGGAACTTTCACAACTATATAAGTTGGATCCTAAGAAGTTTTGGAGGCAAATTCTAACCACAATACTAAAGAAAATAATATGATTCCCTTTAGGGACTGGAATTTCTACCATAAAAGTCTTTACGAGTTCCCTAATGCCATGGACACCATTCCTATTGTCCTTACAAAGGAAGAAGTTTTTTCTTTAGATGACATAAAATTCGGGGTTAAGCGGCTTGCAAATGGGAAAGCTAAGGTCATAGAAGGCTACCAAGGAGAAAATTTAAAATTTGGAGGGCTAATCCTTATCACTAATATATTGAAGGCTAAGGTGAAAATTTTAAATTTGGAGGGCCAATCCTTATCACTAATATACACAAGCTCTTCAATTTAGAAGTCAAGCAGGGCTTCCCTAAACCCTGGATGCAAAACCTAATTGTTCTTATTTTTAAAAATGGGGATAGAAAAATTCCCTCTATTTATAGGACCATTATGATTAGCTCGATTTTAGCCAATATTTATGGAATTATTTTGGAAAAAATATTAGCTTTTGTCTAGAAAGTCACGGTCAAAGAGATAAAGGCCATGTCAGGTTTATGAGATATCGTTCCACTGTGGACCATCTTATTACCTTTAGGATCATTGCAGACGAGTTCTGCAATACTAAAACCAATATTTTGTGTTGTTTTGTTGAGTTTAGAAAAGTGTTTGACATGGTTCCTAAGAAAAACCTTTGGAATAAATTGGAAGAGATAAAAGTGCCTCTCGAGTTAAGGGTTGTTGCAATAAGGATGTATGAGAACATTATTGCTAAATTTAAAAACACGGAGGACTGGTCAAAAGAGATTAACTGCAATATTAGAGTCAAACAAGGTTGTACCTTGTCCCCTACCCTTTTTGGCATATACATTGACAAGTTAAGAGATTGCTTGGAAAAAACAGGGTATGTTGGCCCTGCTCTCACTAGTATAGTCATCAATCTTCTTCTTTATGTCGATGACATCATTCTTATGGAAAGGAGTCTCGGTGATCTTGAAATCCATCTAAGAATCCTTAAGGATTTTTACTCCAATATGGGTATGACTGTTAATACTGATAAGACAAAGGTCATGATTATTAAATCCAATAAGATCCCTTATGATACCTTCATATATGAAAAAAACAACTTGGAGGAAGTGAATTCATACAAATATCTTGGAATTGATATTCACCACAAGCTCAATTGGAATTATAGTATTGAGAAAAAGATTGTTGGGGGATATAAAGCTTATTATGGGCTTGAAAACAATTGTAAATCAGTTGATCTTTGGAGTTGGGATAAGAAGAAACTCTTATTTGAGATTCTTCTTAAACATGTTATTCTTTATAGATGTGAAGTCTTAGGCTATAATATCTCTTGTGAGTCTTGGAGAAAGATAGAGAAAATACAAAAGAATTTTGTAACCTATAATCTCAAAATTAAATGAAATACACCATATCTCATCTTCCTCTTAGAAACAAGCCTCTCCCCCATTAAGAGCATGGCTATGACTAGATACCTAATGTATAAGAACAAGTTAAACACTATGGAAGACAAGAGGCTTCCTAAAATTGCTTCAAAATCGAGTCATAACCACCATCGACTCAAGCGAGAATGGAATAAACATGCCCGGTCTTGGCTAAACTATTGCAGAATCATGAGAGACACCATTTTCCGAAATAAAGATACTATTAAAAACACGTCAAATCAAAATTTAAGGAGAAAATGTGGTGTGATAAAGAGTTAAAGGAAAAAATAAAATTAAGGTATTATAAGGATGTAATCAACCCTAATCTAAGATCAAAATTATTTCTCTGTTTTTCGAAGTGTAGAGAAAAAAATAAGTATTGCTAAGATAAGAACAAATTCTCAAGAGCTCCATAGTGAAAATGGGTGTTGGTCAATTCCTAAAAAGCCATGGGATGAAAGAGTGTGTCACCTTTGTGACACTAAGAAGGTTGAAGATGAAAATCACTCTCTTAGATTGTCCAGCCTATACCCATATTGGATCTGATTTTCAAAATATTTGTCACACTACGAACCTTCATAACCTCTTAACTCAACAAAAGTATGGTGATCTTGGAAAGATTCTCTTAATGCTTTTAGAGCATAGAAACAAAATTCTAAAGAGTTACAAGTAATCACTTATCCTCTTAAGGTCTTAAAGACCAATTTGGTCTTAGTGGACATTAATCATCATCATCATTTAAATAAATTGATAAAAGAATTTAAATATGAAAAAATTAAAATCATAAATAAAAGCTAAAATATTAATTTATAATATAAAAAATAAAAATATTAATTTATAATATAAAAAATAAAGGTATTCATCAATTTTTAACATAGTTGTTTTGAATTAAAAAACAAATTTTTTTTTTATTATTATTATTATTATTAGTATATACATATATTAAATTATTATTATTATTTATTATTAAAAAAAGTTTTTTTAATAAGGGGAATTGGTATTCGCCCTCCAAGTAAATCAGGGTAAGAATCGACTTTGAGACCTCTTTTTACATATTTTTTTTCATTTACATAACACTTGCCAATAAATCTACACCCCCGAAAAACTTAAAAAATCATTTATTATTATTAATTATTTTATTTTATTTTGCTTTTACAAGTAAGAAAAACTCTCATATTAAATTATAAATCGCCTCACTACTTTGTACTTTGATACAGTAATAATATCTATAAATGAAATTACACGGAAGCCGCACCGAAATTTTCCCAACCTGAAAATTAAAGTGCGGTATGCGTGGATTGAGGAATTTTGAAAATTTAAAATTCAAAATTCCAACCCTGACATCGATTGACATCGATTTAAAATTCCAACCCTGGAGGCAGTAAAAGGTTTAAAATTTCAACCCTGGAGGCGAGCAGATTGATTTTCTATGGGCAGTAAAAGGTTTAAAATTTATAAAATGGAGGCTTTTGTAATTCAGAATTCAGACTTCTTGTTCTTGGAATTTTGATTTGATTTCGCGCAAAACTTCTAGTCAACTTCTTAGCGTCAACGATTCACTCATTGTGACCGGAATGGAAGAAGAAACTTTTTAAAGAAGAATAGTTCCAAATACCTACTAATTAGAAAACAGGAATATACATGCTAGTTGGTTTATACATTTCTCCAATCTGAAAGTACTGTTATTTTTATTTAAATCAAATCCCTTTTCAAGATGGGACACTAGTCTACAATTATATAGATGATTGACCAATAGCAATGCTTTGGCATTTTAGTTTCAATTTTTTAAATTGAAAAAACAAAGGATTAAGGTCTTCTCCACACATTTATTTTACATATATATTAAAGTATGATAGTATGACAGATGTAAATCAAAGAAGTTGTTTGGATTGGATTTATTAGTGCAAAGATCACATTTTTATCTTTATGGTAAAATTTGTAAAATGAAAAGAAAATGGTAAAATTTATAAAATGAAAAGAAAATTTAAAAAGTTTGCATTTTAAATAATTGATATTTCTTAAATATAAATAGTAAATTTAATTTTTAAATACAATAAATTAATATATAAAATAAATTAATTAATTAAAATTAAAATTCCCATATATTTATTTAGAATGTTTTAATTTTAATAAATTATATTTTAATTGTGTATATAAAAATTTGAATTAAACAAAATAATCACTTGTATTTAATTAAAAAATTAGAGAATCATATTAATTAGATAAATTAATTAATAAATAATGTAAAAATTTACAAAAGCAATTCCACATAATAATATTGAGACTAATTACATCAAAATTAGATTAAATTAACTATTTAAAATTAATCATTATATCTCTTTCTATATAGAATTGTTAGGAGTGAGAAATTTCATTACTACAATACAACATTATGGTGTTCTATTTTTCACGATAATTTATGTAAATTAGAAAATGTGGTACATAATAATGATTTGGTGTATTGTTTTTTTGATTTTATTTTTGTGTTCTTTTGTTTATTTTTTTATTTTTTAATTCCATATCTCCTTTGCATTTTGTTTGCATTTTAATTATGTTTTAATTTGTTCTCATCATCCCAAATTTTCCAACAAGATATTATGCACCCAAATGCATGTTTTCATGCCCGTGTTATGATTCCAACATGTTGATAATTTATTTATTTTTACTAAATGCACTTAATTATTGGCATTTTAGTTTCTAATCTCTCAATCATTTTTTTTTTAATTACAATTTTTAATAAATATAGGCCAATGTACTACATGTTAAAGGCTTGACAAATACATGAGAATATTGGTATAGATCTTTTTTAAAGTATGTGTCACTTGTGTGAGTGATTACAACACTTGTGTGTGAGAGTGTGTCACTTATGTGGGTGCATGAGTGTGCCACTTATATAGGTGTGTGGGTGTGTGGCTTAGGTGTATGGGTGCCACTTGCTTGATCATTATGCCCACCACAACCACTCTTACCACTTCAATATAGATGGTTACACGAAATAAAAATATTGGAATCTACATAAAAAGTTGAACAATTGCAAATAAGAGTAGTGCAACAAAATAAAATCTTTAGGCATGTAAGTGGGAATTAATATAGAAAGTAGCTTAAATGTGAACATGGAAAATTTCAGATCCACTTTTTAATCTAATAGCATAATAATTATGTAATATGTATACAATTCAAAATGATGATTCACCAATATTTTAGTATACATAGATAAATGATTTGAAAAATCTTCTAGAAGACTATATAACCACAACAAATTTTAACAAATCTTCCACTAAATTATATATCTATAAAAATTCTTTACAAATATGTCAATAGAATATGAAATCATGTATAATAATAGGTGAATATTTTCATAAAATTGAATAATTTTTAGCATATGATGTTATTTTGAAGTGAACTACCATGACATACTAAGACAAGGTAAGTCACATATTGATAAAATCATCTCTCGAATGGTTTTTATAATATAGTTTTTTTCCATGAATTACTATACAGTATGCTTGGGACTTATGTTTAGTCTCCAAAATTTGTATGATTGTTCGTTTTCTAGGTGGTCCAAAGCAATAACCTTGGTAAGAGAGTCCATGCTCTATTAAGGGTAGGGTATATGAAGGGGTGTTGTCTGCAATGTTCCAAAGTTGTTGCAATGTTTTGTTCATTTATGTCTAATTACTTGAATATGTTGCGCCCCTTTTCCCATAATGATTTCATCAATTTGCATTGATTAAAGAAATGTTCATTGGTCTCCTCATTTTTCTAGCATATAAAGCACCTCAATGGACCCTCAAACCCTCGATGTCATAGTTTGTCCCAAGTGAGGTATTTTTCTCTTGCCACTTGTCATAGGAATGTTTCCACCTTGGGCCATAGATTAGGATTCCAACTATTATCCTAGAGGTACGGGTGGTCTCAACCTAGCTTCCTCATTGTCAATAACTAGGCCTCTTTCATGGTGTAAAATCCTAACCCTTGCATTCCCCATATTAGAATGTCCTAACCTCTTTTGTGTCTTACATTCATATCCTACGAGATTTCCCAAATCCTTCTTCTTTTTCTTCCTCTAGTGTTGCAAGAAACATTTATTTTGGTTTCCATATCCTCTAAACTCTAGGATGGTGCTTTTTCTAAAGTCATAGGTATCCTCCTAGTAGTTGCTTACATAGGGTTTGTTTTGACTAATGAAGTGATGATGCATACCCTGAAGAGTGGGTTCAA
Source organism: Picea mariana (assembly GCA_032191745.1). Taxonomy (NCBI): domain Eukaryota; kingdom Viridiplantae; phylum Streptophyta; class Pinopsida; order Pinales; family Pinaceae; genus Picea; species Picea mariana. Next base: position 10,928 of record JASDQU011313230.1, read on the forward strand.
AGATTAATATGGGTCTCTACTCCTAAGAGTCTTCCCAATATAGGGTAGAGGTTTTGTCTCTAACTTCCTAAGAACTATAATTCTATACTAGGTCCTTATTCTTCTAAGCACTTGTTCAAATAAGGGAACCTCTTGGATTATCAACCAATCAAATGAGGTTTTCTTTTGTGAATCTATATGTTTCTCTCTGTATCCTTTCCCAAAGAGACTTGTTATTTTCTATCCACTTCCACCAAATATTGTCACTCAAATATTTGTTCATAGTATATATGTCTCTCATTCCAAGGCCTCCCAAATGTTTTGAAGGAAAAAATATTCCTAAGCCACCAAAGGCCCATTTTTTCCCTCTCTAATACTCCCCAAACAAAGTTTATTCAAATTACTTTGACTGTATTAATGATTTTGGGGGTAACTCGGGCTCAAAAGAGATATAATGGAAAGTACTAAAACACAAATTTGATCAAGGTGACCCTACCTACTAAAGGGAGGCACCTTAAGCTATAAATACCCAAACATTATTCCATATTATGAAGAAGGTCCTCCTAGGAGGATTTTTTCATTCCAGGCTCAAGGAGAGGGAGGCCTAAATATTTTCATGGCAGGTTGCCCCTTTGGAAGCCCATAATTATATAAATGTTGACTTGGATGGTAGGTTTAGTGTTGAAGAAAAAGATTTGACATTTATCATCATTAACTAACCCTCTTAAGGTTGGTAGAAAGGTGTCTAATACCCTTTAGAGAGGTATGACCTCCTTTGAAGTGGGGGATCCTAGCACTAGGTTATCAACAAATTGTAGGTGGAAGAGAGCTTCTCCTTCATTAAAGAATTTTAATTTTAATTTTAGTTCTTGAATTGATTTGGTTATCGATAAGTTGCAGGTGTAAAAGAGCTTCTCATTCATTAAAGAATTTTAATTTTAGTTCTTGATAGGGATGACCATTTGGTATATGTAAATCCAAAATTTCCTTAACCTACTTTATCTCCATCTCGTGGCTTATAACATTCGTAAATCCAAACATTCGTGGCTTATAACAAACACAAAATATACCAACTCCTCTTTTAGAAGCTTACACTTCTCCATATTAACTTGTAAATTTTCTCTATTATTCAAGGCTTCAAATACCAACCTTGTATGCTCCTCTTTGATGATTTTTTTGGAAACCAAATTTTCATCTAAATAAACGACCACAAACTTATAAATGTGTAAGCCAGACACCTTCTTCATCAATCACAAAAATGTACTCAACACGTTGATTAGTCCAAATGGCATAGGTCCTCGTCTAAGTGGACGAAGAAAAACTCATTTACAAAAAGGTGGGAACTCACTATCAAGTTTGATGTAAGAACCCACGAGACGATTTTTTTCTCTGAATTCTAATTTTTGGCAGTGTTCATACTCATATTTTGATTTATTCCAAACTTGCAGTTTTAGGTAAATGCATGCACATTCGAACTCTGGCAAATTTTCTTAGCTAGAATAACATGTCCTTTGACAAACAGAAGAAGAATAAGAAGAAGAAATTATTTTAACGTCCATGAGGCTAACAATAGCTTATGGGACAGACCACCTCAGACAATGATTTCTACATTTCATCCCTTTTCCTGTTCAACTTGATAATGAGCGCCCCCAATTTCTCCATTGTCCCCTTGCTGAATAAATTATCCCAAGAGCTAGCTATCAAGATATTTACATAGTTGTCCCTACTACCTTTAAAGGATTCACACTTTAAAATGAAATGTTTTTATGTTTCCACTTTTCTAGAGGTGCAAAACATACACACCCTTTCTTCCCAAGCTTCCTTTAGTGTTTTCCAGCACTTGGTTTCACAACGGAGTTGATGGGAATTTGTTCTTAATTGAGCAATAAGAATTTTGGATATCCAAGATATATTGGTGCCTATGTACACTTTTTGATGATGATTGTAAGTGGGGTTAAACTCTTCAATATAATACACTTTATTTATCCCTAGCCCTTTATCCCAATTTTTCTTGTGGAACCTATCAATAACAAAAAAATTTATCTCTTTAATATTCGTAGGGAACCCGTTCAAGTAAATGTCCCATTTACTAAGCCATTTACTATTTTTCCGCATCCATGTCTTCTTTCTTTTACACAATATGTCATTGACAATGACCTTAGGCCAATGATCGTCTTCCATTTGCTCAATTTTTTTTAGATATGTTATGATTCACAGCATATAAATTGCTTCAATAAGAGAAGCCCCCATTTCATTGAGCATGGTATCATAAGGGACTGAAATTTTAATTTTAAACTTGTTTGTAATCAAGCATTTTTTAATCTTCTCAATTTGCTTCCATTGTAAGTTAGATGTACTTTTGTCCCACACTTCACAACCATAGAGAACCACCGAGATCACTAAAAGACCAAAGAGAGTTTACGTAGTCTTCCAATCCCATACCTCTACCTCTCTGCACCTATTTTGGAAAGCATAAAACGCTTTCAAACTTCCCAAAGTTCTTTTCTTTCTGCAACCTTCCCAACTTAGATTTTTGTTGAAGTCAATTCCAAGGTATTTGTAATCTGCCACTTCTTCAAGTGTGTTTCCTTCAAAGTAGAACTTATATTGGTTATGATTGTTTTGCTAGAGAAAACTACCACTTTCGTCTTGCTAGTATTGACTTGCATCCCCATTGTTCTACAAAAGTACTCAAGGGAAATTAAGTGTTCTTGCAACCTAAGATCAGATTTAGCAATCGAAATAAGGTCATATGTATACAAAAGAATCTTTATCACAAACTTGCCCAAAAGATCACCATCACCATCCTATAGGTTTAACCACTCTTCAAGTTTGTCTATATATAAACCAGAAAGGGTATGGGACAATGAGAACCCTTTCTTGACCTCGATATCACTCCTAAAACTTTTGAAGATATCATCTAACGTTCTGATTTTGACTTTAAACTCCTCATATAGCCTATGGACAGTTTCTCTAAGATGCATAGGAACCCCAAGTTCCTCCATTCTATGTTAAAGCTTATCTCTAGGGATTGTGTCAAAAGCTTTTTTGAAATTGACAAAGCAAGAAAGACTTCCTCTTTTTTCTCCCACACTTTTTCAATTATGTTCCTTAGAGTTACACCATGAATCGTGATTAATCATGGAGTGTTTAGATATGAAACCTATCCTTTAGCATGATTATCTCCTTCTTCCGCCCACTTGCTAATTCTATTTTCTAGCATACTTCCAAATAACTTTGCAAACAAGGGGTTTATCATTATGGTTCTATAAAATCTACGGAGGGTCTGTTGATTGACGTGCTGGTACCTTCCCCAAAATGGATAAATAC
>JASDQU011313231.1:0-24779 GCA_032191745.1 Picea mariana
GAGAGAGAGAGAGAGAATGGGGTGGATAGATGGAGAGAGATATATAAAATATATATATATAAAGAGGGGTGGAGAGAGAGAGAGAGAGAGAGAGAAGGGGAGAGAGGGAGGGAGGTAGAGGGAGAAAATGATAGAGAGAGAGAGAGATGGAGAGATATAAAAATACATAGAGAGAGAGAGAGAAGGAAAGAGGGAAATTAGGAGAGAGTGGTATATAGGGTGAGAGATCAATAGAGATTGAGAGAGAGATAGAAGGGGAGGGATGGAGAGAGATATAGAGTGGAAGATTTAGATATATTTAGAGGGAAATAGATTATGAGAGAGAGAGAGAGAGATAATTTTGGGGAGGATGTTGTGGAAGGGAGAGAGAGAGAGAGACAAAGAGAGAGGGAGAAAGAGGGAGAGACAGATGAAGGAAGGTAGAGAGAGTGATATGGAGAGAGAGAGAGAGAGGGAGGGAAGAATGGACAAATGGAGGGAGAGAGAGTGTGTAAATTTTAGGAGGTGAGGGAAGGAGGGAGAAATGGGGGAAAGAGTGGGGAAGAAATAGATATGGGAAAAGTGGGGAGAGAGAGAGGGAGAGGGGGAGACAAAGAGTGAGTGAACAAGTGAGAAACGGAGAGAAATTGGGGAATATCGAAGGAGGGATGTAGAGAGTGGTAGAGTGATATAGGGGAAGAGAGTGATTGATAGAGAGAGAGAAGTTGGAAGGGATATAAAGAGGGAGATATAAGGATATAATGAGGGGATATAGGGGTAAATGTAGGAGATAAAGAGAGAGAGGGAGGGGGAGAGAGAGAGGTGGGAGAGGGAGAGAGAGAGAGAAAGAGAAAGAGAGAGGTGGAGACTAATATGGAGAGAGAGGGGAGATGGGATAGAGAGGGAGATAACATAGGTAAATAGGAAGGGGGTGAGAGAGTAGGTGATAAATAGAGATATGGAAACAAGGAGAGAGGGGAAAAAGAGGGGCGATATTGAGAGAGAGAGAGAGGAGGGGGGGGAGGGAGAGAGAGGGAAGGTGGAGGGAGGGATAAGGAGAGACTAAGAGGGAGAGAGATAAAAAGAGGAAGGGAAGGAGAGAAGTAAATACAGACATGAGGTAAAGGGTGTGGGATAGATAGGGTAAAAGAGGGAAAGAGGGAGAGATGGGAAAAGAGGGGAGAGAGAGGGGGAGAGGGAGATAAATAAATCGAGTGAGAAAGTGAACAAGTGAGAGAGAGAATGAGATAAATTGGAGAGAGAGGGTAATATAGAAGGAGGGAGGGATAGAGGGGTATAGTGAGAGAGGGCGGGCGAGAGAGTGAGCCTATTTGAGAGAGAGAAATAGGTTATTATGGAGAGAGTAGAAGAGGGGGATGGAAATATAGAGTGATTGGGAGACAGGGGTAGATACATGAGAGAGAGAGGGAGGGGGAGACATAGGTGGGGAGAGAGGGAGATGAAGGGAAGGAGGTAGATATAGAGGTAAGAGAGAGAGAGAAGGTGTAATGTACCCAAAAATTTAGCTACAATTGTTTTTTTTTTTTTATATAGAGGAAAAACAACTATGAGTCTTGTTGTCAACTACATTATAAGTCTATCCAATGTTTTCAACCATTCACTTCTTGACTATTTTCAATCATTCATTACTTTACACAACTCTTTGATTCAACTTAAAAACTTTATTTAGACTATTAACCAAAGAGATGAGTTTACTACTCACACTATAATGGCACCCTTTCATAACATTCTTACCTTATTCATGTGGTACGATGACAATTTTATCCATAGTATTATTCCTAAAACTATAAGAAAACCCTAATCATAACCTATACATTTAAGCTATTCCATAGTGCATGTCGCATATTAATTTTATGTTATGGTGTATAAGGATTGATCCATATTGAAATTTATTACTAATCTAGAAGAAAAATAAACAAGTCATCATGATGGATGATGTCATACTGATCATATATGTATCGAACGTGTTCCTCCCATGAAATTTATACAAGTCTAAACCTGGCCATGTAAATACTAGAGCTAAATAAGGTTCCCTTCAAGTCACGAATCATGCAACCACTCGATAAAAGTAGTTATACTTAGTTACTATGCTTTCCTGACATATATGACACCAATCCTAACCAGACCTTAGTCCCGCTAACCAGCAATGTAATTGATACAGTGATTCCTTATGACAATAGTGGGTGAAAATTCAAACTTTCACTTTAGAATTTATGACCTGACACTGGTTCTTTCTCGCATTGAACGGGATGGAAGAAAATTTAAAAGGATTACCTACCCAAGTACTCTGGGTTCTAATGCTCCAGGAAGTTACCTAATACATTCCCTCCACTTCACTAGTTTCACATGAAAGTCGGGGACGGGTGTACTCTGTCACCCTTAACTCCAAATGAAGGGTTCGAGGAACCATTACACCCAACATGTTTAGCCTATTACCTTTTTTTTTCGTTATTTCTCCCTCCATGGTGTGGCTCCCTGTGACCTAGTTATTCTATAGAGTCTGCTCGGGAGTAAAAAAAAATATACAACAATGTCCCTATGGAAGTTGAATGCTTCGTAACCAGTAAGGTTTCCTACCCATAATATTTTGGATTCGAAAGAGACTCAAATACTGCATTTTATTTCTCTGTTAATATTTGCACTGCCTGTATTGTGTCTTACTGAGTTCTTCCAAGTTCGAAACATGTGGCCAGAGCACCATTGTTGTTTGTACATAACTAAATCCTTTAGGTTTTTCCAATTGCAGCTAAAGTTTTAACGAGGATACTAACAACTTTGTGAGATATTGACTAGGAGGTTCTAAGTATGGGAAAGAGACTCGATCATATGCTCTTGAATTGTTTCATACAGCCTGTTCCTTCACCATGTCCAACCTTCAAGCCAATTTAAGCCATAGCCCAACGATTAACCATTATACTTACCCATCGGATATAGTTATATATATATATATATATATATTATCTTGGATTCTAGGAGTTGAATGTAACCCTCGACGCTTGTTGTGTTGAGAGTTATGCCATAATCCTTGGCGGTTTTGCATACCTACTTTATATTCGAGACAGGTCTACTCTGTATGATGTAATGTTTATACAATGTTTTTCTTTGAATGTTATCTCTATTCTTTGTAGTTAGTCACTGGTATTTTTATTTCCCTGTCTAAGAGGTCTTCCTGAGTTCGATGAGAAATGTTGTAGATCTATCTCCTTCAAGGATTTTTTGTTGTCTCTGTAATTCGACTTTATATTTGTTTTTCGGTCACTGTTCCGTGTAACCATTCTTCATGATTATTTCAGTAATTAGTCTTTGTACTAGCATTGGTAAATAATCCTCTATAATTATTCTTTGAATTACTCTCTATAATTTTTAACTCTGTATTAGCACTGGTAATTGCTTCACTATAACCAATCTTTGTGATTATTTTGGTAATTATTCCATGTACTAGCATTGGTAAATACTCCTCTGTAATTGTTCTTGAAATTACTCTTTGTAATTTTTAACTTTGTATTAGCAATGGTAATTGTTTCACTGTAACTAATCTTTGCAATTAATCAACGTAATTTTTTATTTCCCTGTGGGTCTTCGTTGTAACTAATATTTGCAATTACTCACCGTAATGTTTTTATCTCCATATGGGGCTTTGATTTAAATAATATTTTCCATTAATATTTGTAGATTTTTATTTTTTTATTTTTATGGATATGCGGTTTGATTATGGGTCCATTTTCTTTCAAGGGAACCCATCAGCCTATTGTGTTCCCACTCCTCCTCCCGAGTCACGGACTTTACTTCACAAGGATCAAAGGGATGGCTAGTCCCGAGATAAGTACATTCCCTGTTCTCATCTTGTTTTATCTTATTCCTTCTATTATATTAAGATGGCATATAGTAATCATATACTAGTTTCCTTTTGCAGGTTAAGTTCAAATGTTGTGATTCCATGAAGGGAGAACTCCCTTCTTGGAAAAGGTACTTCGATGTCCACTACGTAATGTTCTCTTGCTGATATTTCCTTCCTCAGTACAATGAAAGATTGTTTCTTTCTTATTCTGTCATAGATGGTTGATGTAGATTCTTTAAATTCTATTTTAAAACAAAAGTTTTTAGAGATTAATGGGTATGTAACACCCCAATTTGTATTAAATATTCATTTAGAAGGAAACTACAAGGACTTGTATACTTCAACGACCTATCACTTTGCATAAAACGTTTTTTCAAGATAATCTCTCAGATCTATTGTATCTTATAGTCATTTCTTTAATATATGTGTAAATATATATGGGACTTTGTATTCAACTATTTTAATACTCAAGTATGATCATAGAGTTTTCTTCACTACTTTGGTTTGAGAGATAAATATAGGCATAAATATAACCAAACAATTAGCTTTTTATTGTTCTGATACAATCTAATTTCTTTGGTTCACTTATTTATTTTCTATAGTAGTTAGTTAGTTTGTGTGAAATCTCGATACAGTGACTACATAGTTTTATTACCTACACATTTGTCTATGAAGACCCATTCTGTAGCTTACATAAAGATACTATAACTATTACAAATAAAATCCCACCAGAAACATTAACAAGTATTTTAAACAATAGGAAATTTAACAAATCTATTATTTCCATGAGGCACACCTATATAGATCATTACCTACATATATAATATCATCCATTATAACACTTCAGAAAATGAAAGGAACAGTTAAAATACATATATGAATAATGATGTTGGCAAAAAAATGGAACATTCACGTTCCACCGAACTGTATATCCATAATATCTATGTTTACTTATCCTTATCACCCCCTAGCCTGACCATGACTCCATAAAGGAAAAATAAGAATCACTCTTTAGCCATTGTCTCATTGAACAGTTCAGAAAATTGTTTGCCTCACACCAATTGTGCTCATAACAACCAAAAAGTTTCTTTTCCCCAACATACTAAGCAACGTCTTGCCTCCCACATATGTCGTTTTTATCTCATGCCTAGGACTTTCCATTATTTTCCTCCTTGGGAAATTCCCATCTTTAAAAATCATTGATTTCTAGGGGCTTCTAGTGACAGAACTCAACTTCTGACACTTGTAAAAATCAACTCTGAGTTAACTCAACCCTCTTCCCCACTCATGGAGTCGCAGTCAACTATTTTTAACCTGGTTATTCCATTTGTTCTCCAGCATTAAATTTATTAAAGAAATTTGTCTCATACATGTGTCCATCAAAAGAGGATAGTTGGCAAGTCAACAATTTGTCCAATAGTCATAAAATAATAATTACATACTTTCAAAATCTAAAATTTGAATTTCCAAAAATGGAAATTTATTTTGTGAATAACAACTTTGAAATAATTTAATTTTTAATAATTCGAGGATATCACATCCTCTCACTCGTAAGTATAACATTGTCCTTAATGTTCAAATCGTCTCTTGGAAAAGAATTGGATAATATTTCCACATATCTTCTTCCAATTCCCAAGTAGCCACCTCAGGACTAAATTTCTTCCATTTCACTTTTACCTGGGTGATGGCTCTATTCCAAAGTATTGTTTCCTTCCTGTCTAGAATGCATAGAGGTTCCACTTGAAACTCACCTTCTAGTTCCACCTGTACCATGTTCCAATCAATGATGTGAGTAGGATCATGAATATATGTTTTTAATAGTGAAACATCAAAAGCATTATGAACTTTTAAATTTGCAAGGAGTGCTAGTTGATACGCCATTGTTCTGATTCGAGTTAAGATCTCCAAAGGACCACAAAATATTGGTGCCAATTTGGAACAACTCCCTAGTTTTAGGGAGCTTCTCCTTGATTGGACTTTGAGGTATACATGTTCTCTAATATTGAATTCTTGATGTCTTCTTTTTAAATCTGCATATATTTTATGTCAATATTGTGCCTCTTTCAAGTTCTATTGTACCCTTTTAACCATCCTTTCCATTTCTTGGAGAATTTCTTGTCCACCCATGATCCTATAAACCATATTATCCCAATTGATCGGGGTTTTACATTTCCTTTCATATAATACTTCGAAGGGACTCATCTTATATGATGGTTGATACCCATTATTATATGCGAATTCAACTAAATGTAGATACTCTTCGCACTTATTTGGTTTTTTTCTTACATACATTCGCAACATGCCTTCGATAATTTGATTCGTTCGTTTTGTTTTCCCATCCATTTGTGGATGTTAACTTGTGATGAAATTCAAATTAGTATCTAAACCTGCAAACAATTATTTCCAAAAATTGGATGTAAATTTGACATATCTATCTGAAATCACCATCTTAGGAACCCCATGCAACCTAAATATTTATTCATAAAAAATTCAGTGATACTAATCACTTTGTAAGTAAATTTCACAGGTATAAAATGTCCAGACTTACTTAGCTTATCAATTACTACCATAATAGAGTTGTTTTGTCTTTGAGTCTTAGGAAAACATGTGATGAAGTCCATTGAAATAATTTCCCACCTCCATTCAGGTATAGGAATAGGTTGTAAAATACCTGCCAGATGTTGATGCTTATCCTTTACCCGTTGACAATCTAAACATTTAGACAAGTATTCGGCTGTTTCATTTTTCATGCTAGGCTAATAAAATTGTTTTCTTAAGGCTATTATCATTTTCTGGTATCTTGGATGACCAGAATATGGTTTTTTGTGCAGCTCATCAAGAATTATCATCTTCAATTTAGTAGATTTAGGTACATATAACCTGTTTTTTGAACCTTAACAACCCACTTTTATCAACACTAAGATCTGTACCGTGTAGATTTTCCTCATTTCTTTGTAATTGTTCTATTGTTTTGATGTAATTTTCATCATTTTTACTTGCAAATTTAATTCTATCCTCAATATAATTTTCAACTTTGTTGATAATTACTTCATATAGATAATCAGTCCTTAGAGTTAGTGCATATGTAACTTTATTTTCATTTCCCTTGATGTTTCATACTTCAAAATCGAACTCACTTAAGAAGGACAACCATCTTTCATGTCTTGCATCCAGATCATGTTGATTGAACAAGTGTTTTATACCACTTTATCCTTTAGTAATAAGAATTGTATTTCCATTAAATAATGCCTCCACACTTTTAATGCATGAATTACAACTACTAACTCTAGATTGTGAGTTGTGTAGTTTCGTTCATGTTCCTTTTTTTAATGCATGAATTAAAACTGCTAACAAGTGATGTGTCCATCCTATGTTAGCACTCCTCCTAATCCTTCTTTACTTGCATCCACACAAACTATATTTTTTTTATCTTGGTCTGCCACTTTAAGGATTAGACCTATAGTGATAGTCCTTTTAGTTTATCAAAATTGTCTTGAAAGTTTTTAGACCAATTAAATTTAATTCCCTTTTTCTACAGTGATGTAATCAGATAGGCGATTTTGGAAAATCCTTTGATAAAACTCATGTAATATCCGGTAATACCCATGAATGACCTTATGTATGCTATGTATTTAGGAATATGACATTCCATAATGGCTTTAATATTTTCAGGTCCTACTCCAATGCCGTCTTTCAATATTACATGCCTTAAATATTGTATCTTCCTTTGGTAAAAATCACATTTATCAAAATTAGCATACAAATTATGTTCTCTTAGAGTCTGTAATACTATTTTCAAGTGTTGTTCATTTTCTTCTTCAATTTTTGAATAGATTAGTATATCATCGATAAAAATCAACATGAATTCATCCAAATACTGGCTGAATATATTATTCATCAAGCACATAAAAGTTGTTGGTGAATTAGTAAGTTCAAATGGAATCACTACAAATTCATAATGTTTGTAACATGTTTTGAATGTTGTTTTGTTTACATCTTCGTCCTTTATCCTGACTTGGTGATAACCAGATCTCAATTCTAGCTTAGATAATATTTTTTCTCCACCAACCTAGTCAAAGAGATTATTGATTCTAGGTAAAAGGTATTTATTTTTAATCGTCATTTTATTTAGTTGACAATAATCAATACATAATCTTATTTTTTTTATCGTTCTTTTTAACAAAAAAAATTGGTGCTCCCCAAGGTGAAACACTTGGTCTGATGTATTCTTTACCTAACAGTTCCTATAACTGAATTTCTAGTTCTGTTAATTCAGGAACGCTCATTCTATAAAGGGCCTTTGATACCGGGCCAGATCTAGGTAGTATATTGATAGAGAAATCTATCTCTCTCCTTGGAGGTAGTTCTGGTATCTCTTCTACGAATACATCTTTAAATCCTTGAAGGATTGCAAATTCTTCCAAACTTGGTTTTTCTTATTTTTCCAAAAGATTAGTTACTTGAATAACATATACTTTGCAACCCTTATTAATACATTTCTTGAATTGCATTGTTGATATTTGTCTAATAGAAACTGGCTTTCTGATTCCCTATACTATTCTTGGTGTATTATTTTCATCCTTGTATATGAAAGACTTTTCATAATAGTGCAGTATCACTTTATGCCTTTCTATCCATTCCATGTCGATAATTATGTCATATGACCCTAAAGGTAATACGTTCATGTTTAAGTTTGTATTCTCACCACTTATTCTAAGTTCACAATCAGAAACAAATTTTATTACCTTTCTTTTTGTTCTTGTTGCTAGCTGTGCTAACCAGGATTTATCATGTTTTACCTTCTTTAAATTGTTTGATTCTAGTAAGGTTGGAGCAATATAACTTAGACTAGCTCCTGGGTCAATTAGTATAGAGACATTGTTGTTATAAATTTTACCTTCAATTTCCACAATGGTGGATTGATGATCTTATTTCCTACCATCCAAAGTTGGATTGATCATATGCATTCTTCTGCCAATATCTCAAACTATTTAAGCCTCTTGAATATTGTGGAATGAAGTCCTTGCGTATGGGTTTAAGAATGGACAATTTCTCTGTAGGTGGGGTTCTCCACACTCCCAACATTTCAATGGTTCTCAGTGAATGTCCCCTAGCTTCTTGAATCCCAAATTGACTGGTTTATTCCCCCCTTGAGTATGTTGTGTGTTGGAGGGATAGTCCCTTATTTGGAATCCTTTAGTCGTGTTACGGAAAGGGGTCAGTTTGAAACCTTTCTTGTGTTGATTCAATTTATATTTCTTCTTATCTTTACAAGCCTTAGGAGTTTCAAATCTTTGATTATACTCCTCATAACACATTCTGACATTCCTAAATACCTCATTTAAAGAATTAGGATTATTAAATTCAATTATGTCTTTATACTACTGTGGTAGAAAACTCAAGAACCTTTGAATTTTTACCTTATCTTCTTTAACATAGGGAACAAACCTTAATAGAACTATAAATTTATTAATCAGATAATCCATAGTCATTTGTCCTAGTCACAATTCGTAAAATCCCTTAGTATTTCTTTTGTAGTAACTTTCTGATAGGTATTTTTTCTTGAAATGCTTTTTGAATTCTAACCATTCCATATGTTTTTCTTTCAGTCCTTTCCCTATTTTTAGATCTTGCCAAAAGATACTGGCTTTTCCTTTTAAGTTATAAACGACCATTCTAACCTTCATATTACTAGAGTAATTATAAATCTGAAAGTATTTCTTTATGTCTACCAACCAGGCTTCAACTTCCTCACTAGTATTTGATCCCCCATCAAAGGTGGAGGGTTTTATTTTTTTGAATTCACCTTCCAGGTGATCCAATTGTTTTCTCTTCTTTTCTATAAGTGTCTGGTTTTCTCTCATGTGTGTGTCCTCACAAGAGTTGGCTTCTCCTTCTATTTCATGAATAGAATTATTTGAGGACCTTTTACTGACCTCCTCTTCGATCTCATTATTTCTTGGAATCTTCTTTGTTTCTATACTGCATAAAAACATTTCATGTATTCCCAGATGATCTTCTTGATATTTCTTTAACTTTTCATTATCATCTTTAAACAACTTCAATTCCAAAATAAGATTCCCCGTCGTTTCAAATACTTGGGTGGACGAAATTCCCTGATTGTGATGTTCTGGATCTCTAGGGAGATCTTGATTTTGGTTTCTATCAGGTCTGTCTCCTTCTCCATTCTACGTTGACATTTTTACAAAAGATGAAAAACAAATGTTTGTAACAGTAAATACTATTTGTTAGATTTTTCCTTCATCAAAATAAATTCTAGGTGTTTCCCTTAGGAATAAGTGTTGTAACCAACATCTATGATACTTTATGTAATGCACCCAAAGATTTAGCTACATTTGTTTTTTTTTTAATAGAGGGAAAGCAACTATGAGTCTTGTTTTCAACTGCATTATAAGTTTGTCCAATGTTTTCAACAATTCACTGCTTGACTTCTTTCAATCATTCATTACTTGAAACAACTCTTTGATTCAAATTAAAAACTTTATTTAGACTATTAACCAAAGAGAGGAGTTTACTACTTGCACTATAATGGCACCCTTTCATAACATTCTTACCTTATTCTTGTGGTATTGTTGGTCCTAAAGTCTACACATGGCTGCTAAAGGGAAAATATAGGCCACCTATCAGTTTAGAATGATTGCTTATTTTAACTTTTTTTTGGTTGGTCCGAGGGTTATTCTATCAAGACAAAAGAAAGGTTGGGTTGGCAGAACAATATGGATGAGGGCCCTCCTTGGCTGATGGCACAATAATGACAGACCAGTGAAATTATAGAAAACAAAGGGAAACAACAAACTACTCAATGAATAATCTGCTGCAAGAAGTTCAATACCTAAAATATCATTTCAAGACATCAAAAATGTATCAAAACACAATAATTCCCACAGGTTGCAGACAAAAAATCTTCACCAAAGCATTAGTTGTTTGACAGGTTGCATATCAGTTAAAATAAGTCACACAATAGCTGAAAGGAAATGAAATGTACGTCGCACAAATGAAAAACTATATTCAAGATAAGAATGAAAAAACATGAAGAGTCGAACTAAACATTGTCATCAAGAGTATGTTCACCAAGTAGAGAGATTTAATCCATGAATAAAACGGGTCCAACCATTATGTTGTATTGCTATTCCTTCCTCAAAAAATATGACCTTTACAATATCCAAAACCTAACTATTTCAAAGAGTTGCAGAGGCTCTCATCTTTAGGGGACTGAGACCTCAATTTAGGGAATTGTTCGTAAAAAAAATTATTAACTTCATTAAGATATTGAAATTAATTAGCAAGAGTGGTTCTTATCACACACAAAAGACCACTCTTGCATCTAATCTAGGAAAATGTTGGACTTAATCAAATAAAACTACTATTGTCTCTGCGACAGAACTTATGCATGTGGTGGAGGACCTGAGTGATCGAAAATGGGCCTCGGAGTGATAAAGAAGAGATCTGCGTTGAACGAAGGCATGTATGCAAGATGTTGGAGGCCACTGGAGATAACCAGCTACATGAGCAGAGATTGTTGAAGTGTCTCTTGAACTAATCTACATCGACCTGTGACTGAGACTTATCTCTCTATCTATGCCTGAGCTTTCGGAAGACAAGAGCATGTTGTATTGACCCTGTTAGCTTCCATATGTACCTATGTAATAGATTTTATGGAATGGTTGTTGGCCCGTAGAACATGAGGGGAGACGTGGAGGCGAGAATCTAATCGGGAGATGGGATGAATGGACACGAGGGTAGATGATGTGTGAATATAGATGTCAAAGTGAGAGGAGGTGTGAAGACAATGGAGGTATCGAGAGTATGGAGTTGACAACGTGTAGTGAAGAATATAGGTGGCGCATAGGGAGAGGAAGAGTATATAGGTTGGGAAGTGAGTGGAGAACGGGTGGCAAAAGGTGAGAGGGGGTGATATTGAAAAACAACCTAGGAGGAACTCAAGGGGGGGTAGGCGGTAAGCAGATTAGAGAGGGGGGATCTAAGTTCTTGAGGAGCCGCCATGTTAGGTAGGGCTCGCGGTGGGAAAACTACTTACTTGGACACCCCCCTCCCCCACCATTAAAGGTAGAATGGTCGGGGGTGTCCAAGTTGCGATAAGGACCGTTGATCTGGAGAGGTGGGCCACCGCCAATGGAGATCAGTGTAGGTGTTAACAGAGGACAATTGTCAGGGGGTGAGAGGAGCGAGAGTAGTGAGTGGATGAGTGGAGGTGAAATGGAGGTGATGCGGTGATCTGATGTCATTCAAGCACATGATTGCAGGATCTGTTTAGGGTGGTTTGGATTCAGACCGCCTTTGGGCCCGCAATCCACCATAAGTTGTCATGTACCCTTCCAAAAATACCATGGTTCCAATTGCGGGACCGCTTAGGAAAATTAATGCTCAAGCATTTTTCATCCCCGCAATGAACTATAGTCGTCGATCTGATTACGATCTGAGATATGGGTGACATTTACCTACTGCGAGGATTGACGGTTCTTGTGGACCTGGGATCAATGGTCTAGATTCACTTCAGACTTTCGGGCTTCAGGTGTTTTGAATGTGAAACATGAAACATCTCCTGGAGGAAAATCTCTAAAGTGAATGATCTGTTGCCACGTGCCATGATGGATGAACGGTCCAGATTCTCTTCGAAAATCTGGGCTTCGGGAGTTTCAGATGTGAAGCGTGAAGATTTCTCGGAGGAAAACTCCCAAAGTGTATGATTTGCTTCCACATGTCTCCGTTGATGTATGGTCCTGATTTGTTCTGGGTTTTTGACACTTCAGGCTTCGAGAGTTTCAAATGTTTGTGCTTAGAAAACTCCTGAAGTGAAAATCACCAAAGTGATTAGCTAGTTCTTATCACTAATTAACCCGAGCTTAATCCGTGTTAAATACTTCGGGGTTTCGAGACTTATGATGACTCTTGGTGTTAAAATCCATGCAATTCTGCACCCGCGCATGGATGACAATCGTTGATATGATTTTCTTGGCAGATCTTTACCGTTGAAAATTTCCCTGTTCATGTCGAAAATCTTGGCCCAAAAATGACCATTCTGAATGGCTTCATTTGTCCACGGGCATTTCCTGCATATATAAAAAGTCTTGGTCGACCTGTGGTGAGATGGATGAATGGAAAATATGATGACAAGTAATTCGAACCAAATCCAACATATATTTCATCCTTTCAAGAAAAACAGAATAGAAACGTGCAAAGACTCAAATCAGGAAGAAACGAATAAGAACCAAGTCACTCAGTAATGGGAAAATGACTTAACCAACCAGAAGAGGAAAATTTGATGAAGGCATAGGGCAAAAAAGAAGAGAGGCAGGGGATGCAAACCTAGGTTAAAACATTGGCTCCAACTGGGGATAACGCGTCCCTGTGAGGTGCTAAGAACTGTAGATTGGTGCCTTGAGATTAGATAAGTTCTCTTACCTTTCATCACTTACCCTCATTTTTGTCTGTCATCCCTACGTATCTATTATTGTCCCTCAGCCATGTATTTTATTGAATAAAAAACTGAAACTACACTAGGGGTGATTTTAGGGGCTAAATTTCACTTATGGGCTAATTTTCCATGGTTTTTCCCCAAAAAATATTCATTATTCTAAAAATGATTTGCCCAAATTCTATAGGATAAAATTATTTTACCTTAAAAATAGACAAAAATTTATACAAACTACATAAAATCATTAGAAATTTGAATAATTTTACAAAAATATAGTCAAACATTTTATAGTTGTCATATAAAGGATTAGTAAGATTTGCCAAGGTTTCTACATTTTAAAATAAATTTCCATCCTTACAATCACCCCTGAACTACACCCTAGTGCCTTGCTTGGCTATGGAGGCTTTATTCACACACAAATAACTAATCAAAAAAACAATAAAAGGAAAGTGTCTATGGTACAAGAGGGTCCTTCCCCCATCCTCAAACAAAATAGTGTTTCAGGAAGTGCCCATTTATTGGGCCTCCAAAGATCTTTGTATCATCTAGATTGTGCAGGATGAACGTGTTGTTGTCCAGAACTTCAATCATCTTAAAAGGAACAAACCAAAGGCTGTCGAATTTATTGTGCTTGGACTTGTCATCCCTTCTGGCATCCCACCTCAAAACTAGGTCACCTTCCTGAAAAATCTCCTTCTTGGTTTTATTATCAAAGGTTGATTTGATCTTTCTCTGGTATGCCTCTATTCTTTGATCAAGTGCCTCCATTCTCTATTGAACTTCTATAATCTAGAAGATCATCCCTTGGATTTCATTGGGCTCCTCAATATCCTCCTGCAAGAATTTCAGGACTAGTATACCAAGCTGAATAGGAAAAACAACATCTATGCCATAAACCAGCTAGAATGGTGAGGTTCCTAGAGACTTCTTAGTGTTGATTATTTCAGCCCATAAGGAATATTTGATTTTAGAGTCCCAGGATTTCTTGCTTTCAGTCAACAAATTTTTAATGATCCTGATGAGAGTCTTGTTTGGTGATTCTTCCAGGCCATTTCCCTGAGGGTAATAGGGTTTGGAATGTGTCAAGGAAATGTTGTGACTGCCATAGAAGTCAATCATGGATTTGGACTTGAATGCTTGGGCATTTTCTGTTACAATCTTACTGGGGCAACCAAATTTGGAAAAAATATTATTTTCCAAGAGATTCATGATTACCTTGTCAGTGGAATTCCTGGTGGGCACAGCCTCAATCCATTTGGTGAAGTAGTCGGTGATAGTGAGGATCCACTTATGTTGTCCACTAAAGGGTGGATTTATTTCTCCTATGAAGTCTAACCCCCATTGTTGAAAAATACTACTGTCTTTGATAGGTTTCAAGGGCAATGATAGTGACTTTTGTTTCCCTACAAACATGTGACATTCATTTTAGGATCTAACAGTGGCAAACACATCAGAGAAAAATGTGGGCCAATAATATACTTCCCTCAGGATCTTGAGCGTTGTGGCCTTCCAATGCTAGTGCCCTCCACACTCTCCTCTGTTCATTTCTGATGTGACTTGTTTAGCTTCATCTCCATCAAGGCATTTTAATAGAATGCCAGCAGGATCCCTCCAATACAAGCTTTGGTTTGAAATGCAGAATTTGATGGCTTTCAACTTGAGAGACCTGGACTTTGTCTTCTTCACATCTGGTGGAAATTCAAAATGTTGTAGAAAATAGATGATGTTTTTATACCAAGGTGAAGAGGAATATTTTTCAAATACCTGTAAGTTGTCATGTCCAGGCTGTATGATGGGTGCATCTTATTGGGTGAAGATTTGATGCAACTCTAGCACCTTGCAGTTTGATTTTGATAGCAATTTGGCCAGTCCTTGCCCCTTGATCAACTTGGTGGGATTTATGTGCAAATCATACTCCAACAACTTGACAATCCATTTTCCTCTTTTCCCCTCACTGTCTGGCTAGACCAGAATCTCTTTGACACAGCTACTAGGAACAAAGGCCATTATGCTAGACTGTAGCACGTAAACCCTGAAGGCCTTGAGTGCTTTGACTAATGCATAATCCTGCTTCTCTAATATATCATACTTGAGCTCAGCATCTCAGAGGGCTCTGCTGAAAATGGCTATTGGTTGCTCATCCTCTTCCTCATTTTTCTGCAGCAGTACAACAACAATTGTTTCCTCTAAGGAAAAGGAAAATATGAAGAAATATTTGGTATAGTTAGGGCTGGAAAATACAGATGCTTCAACTAAAGCTTGCTTGATTGTTTGGAAAGATGATTTTTCCTCCAAGGACCATTTTATCACAGCATCTTTATTCAACATGTTAGTAATAGGCTTCATAATTTCAGCAAAATTTGGCACAAAATGTTTGAGGAAATTTATCTTACCAATAAAAGACTGGACAACCCTTTTGTTTCTGAGGATCTCGATTTGTTGAATGGCACAAACCCTCTTTGGATCAATTTTTGTGCCTCCCGTTGATATGATGTGGCCCAGGAGATTTCCTTATGGCATGGAAAAGTGAGACTTACTAGGATTGAGAGATATCCCATACCTCCTGCATTTATTGAAAACCTGCTCCAAATGATGAAAATGTTACTCATCATACTTGGAGAAAATGGTACTTTAATCTAGGTATATGACCATAAATGTTTCTTTCTCCCCCACAAAAGCTATGTCCATGGCCCCCTGAAAAATGGCCCCTGCATCCATGAGCCCAAAGGGCATCTTGTCATACATGAATGTTCCCCATGTGGTGGTGAATGTTTTCTTTTCTTTGTCTTCCTCACAAACTTCTATCTGGTTATAAATAGAGTATCCATCCAACAAGAAAATTATCTGTGCACCTACCACCCTCTATAAAATATGATCCATCTTAGGGAGGGGGTAATTGTCCTTCAAAGAACACTTGTTGATATTTCTAAAATCAACACATAAGTGTATCTCCTCACTTTTCTTCCTTAAAGGAACTACGTTGGCCACCCAGTTTGAATACCTCAATGGTACAATAATCTTGGCATCCAACATCCTTTTTAGCTCTCTCTCAATTATAGACATTAACATGGGATTAAATTTTCTAATCTTTTTTCTGAATGGCTTGGAGCTAGTTTTTAGAGGGATCTTGTGTTAGATGATGTCAGTATCAAATGTCTTCAAATATTCATAGGACCGTGTAAAAGCATCAACAAAATTTTTAATGAGACTGACATACCTATGTTTTTGTTTTGCAACCAATGCTTTGGACAAGTTGATGACCTTGGGATTCTCAGTGGTCCCAATGTTGCACTTTGTCATCTCCTCTTCTTGATTCTTCATGGCATTTCCTTTGTAAACATCATTTCTATTGAACAATATTTCCAATGGCACTAGTCCTCTCGGAATGTGATTGGTTTTCAACTCCACAATATCATGACCAGCCACTGTCTTCATCTGATGAGAGAATTATTGATCTTCTAATTTCTCATTTTCATCTTCTTGACTTTCTTGATCAATTGAGATACTGGAGAAGTAATCAATGGTGTGTATAAATATCTACATCTCTAAATCATCACTAAATACTTGTCAATGCTTTATGTTGTCTAGTACGGCTATTCTATGTTTGATTTCCACCTGATATTTGATATTTGGGCCAATGGGAGGCATGAACGTGCTTGAAGCTAAGGCCAGAGAATCGACCTTCTGATTGTGTTCTCTGGGAATGAAAGAAATGTTAAATGCTAGAAAGAAATTATCGATCAAATCCCATACCTCATTCATGTATTTCTTTACCCTCTGTTGCTTTGTTTTATATATATTCCTCACTTGATTGATGACCAAATCAAAATAACCAAAAACTACTAGACAATCAATGGCCATGTCTTTGGCAGCCCTCAATCCCAATACCAGAGCTTCATATTCAGCTATATTGTTAGTAGTCTCAAACTCTAGCTTATAAGAGAGGGTTATTACTTCTTTTGAAGGGGAAATGAGGAGAATACCTGCACTAGATCCTTATTTTTATGAAGAGCCATTGAAATACATCTTCCACGCCTTATTTTGTTTACTAGTCATCGACTTCTCTCTGCATTGGCTAACTGATATTTCAGGTTCATCATCATTTAAATGAAAAACAAACGAACCCATCCCATCCTCAACAACATAAATGGGGTGATTTCTTGGGTTTTGATGATCACTGACTATGTATTCTAACCTTACCTCTCTGTATAGCCTCCTATTCTCACTACCAAACACGAGAATGGTGGCATATGTGAGGTCCATTTTCAATGATCCTCCAACCTTCTTAGCTCAAGTTATGGATAAGAGCATGCCAAAATTTTGGGGGATGTCGGCCACCACAATGTCCATCACTACACTCTTCTTGGGTAATTATGCTAGAGAAACCACCATATCCTTTATCAATCCCAGACATTTTACTTTCTTAGAATCAAAGGAATGCAGGTCTTGGTAAGGCTTGGTAATATCCAGACCTAGTTCTTCCATATCAACTTTGGGCATGACATTGTGAGAGGCTCCTGAGTCCATAAGACAATTGTGCAGAATCTAATTATGGACATTCAAAGATATATAGAAAGGAGGAGAATCATTAGAGCCTTCCTCAATCTGTGGACCCATAGTAATGTTTGGGTTTTCATCATGTAGACTAATAACATCAGAATATACACAAGAAGGAGTTGGTTGCAAAACCTTCATGATGGATTTCTTGAAAGGTTCGTTTTTTAAAATTTTTGACAAAGGGACATGAATCTTTCTTTTTCTTAGCTCATGTTCCAGGCTGAAAGAGCTTGGTGGCTTATCAGCTTCCTTTGCTTTAGGGGCAAGAGGTTTTGATAGTGGAGATGACTGAGTTTTAGATGACATACCTTTATTTTGATTTTTCTTGAGAGGGGATTTTTCTTTTTTGACTTGATTAGAGGTGGTGTCCTTGGAAGCTCCATTTCTCATCCTCAAATCGTATTTCTTATTGGGTTGACCTTGAATAACTCCCTCTTCCCCTATATGATCATCAAATCGATTTGACAATTGTGCTACCTCATATTCTTGTTGTGTTAAGTGACTGGTATAATAATATGTCTCATTGAAAAGCATAGCAGTATCGTCCACAACATCATTGTCTACATCTATCTCCTCAATATGATTTTTTTGGAAAGGGGGAACTACCCTTTGATCATCCTCATTTCTCCTTTCTCTCTACATTGCTTGAGGGTCGTAATTAGGCATTCTGAATTGGTTCTTATTTCTATTACCAGCCCCTTGAAAAGTTATGTTCGACTGTTTGGATTCCCATTTTAGCTTTTATATCTCAGAAGTCGGATCCTTCAAAGTATTAGTCATCTCTTGAATTTGGGGATCAGATGTAGTTGGGTTAGAGGAGGTAGGGGCATCTTCTCTCTATTTTTTCTTCTCTTTATCAGAACTAGTCTTTAATTTGTTTGATGCCAAAATATTAGATTCAACTTCAATGGTTGCTTCCTGCATGGATAACAGTGTGGTTGATCTTCTCTCTCTCTCTTAGGAGGAGAGAGAATTTTTCATCAAATGCATTAGCATAAGTGATCTTGGCAGAGGATTAAGTTGGTTTGATTTCATCAAGGATTCTACCATACATTTTGTTGAATCTCTTGGTGAAATCTGAAATAGATTCACCATTATTTCTCTTTAGAGCCCAAAATTCAGTGATGTAATACAGATAATCTCTCCTATCTCCCCATTTATTTATAAAATCTTCATCTAACGCCTCAATATCTGCAATGGAGGTTGGAGGAAGACTTATGAACCATTTTCTGACCTCTCCATCCAAACTCTGCACAAACAACCTCATCCACACATCTAAATAATCAATGTTAAAGTTGTCTGCAAAACTGTAAAAGGATACCAGATGTTCTTCAGCATTTAGTTCACCTTCCCCATTATATCTTGGCAGATATTTCATGTAATCTGTGGTTGGGAGTGCATGTAAAAATAAAAGTAGCAATAAGGGTGCATATCTGGCAGCAATTATGACATCCATACTATTAACGGCCATGGCTTGAACAATAGGAATCTGCAAATTTATGGGAGATATAGGACTGGATGTAGGAATGGATGCTGAAGTGGAATATGGAGTAGGATATGTCTGAGCTCCGTTGGAATTATGATTCTCAGGGCTAGCAAATTCAAGTTGCTCGTGATGATGGTTTGAAGTATTCTCTTAGTGTGCAACTTTTCCCTTGAGGGGGGAAGCGTATCTATGAGCTACAATGGATTTCCTTAGTTGTATTTATAGCTCAGAGCCTACTGTGTTATTCTCAGGGTTATAATAATCCTTCTTGGCTTTGTTGTTTCCATATTTGGATCTGTTGAATCCCTTTCTGGGCGCAAGTATTTTTTCTTTAAATTTTACTCAGTGAAGTCGTCAGGTGAAAGATGGAAGTCTGTATGTTTCTTATCTTTTTTCACCATCAAAGGTCAGAGATAATCAATTGTCATTATCCCAGGGAAATATATTTCATTACTCCATTCCCCGGCAACGGCACCAGAAGATGTTGGTTGTAAAGTCTGCACATGACTGCTAAAGGGAAAAGCTAGGACACCTATCAGTTTAGAATGATTACTTCTTTTAAAAAAAAATTGGTTGGTCCGAGTGTTATTCTATCAATACGAAGGCAAGGTTGGGTTGGCAGAATGATATGGATGAGGGCCCTCCTTGGTTGATGGCACACTAATGACAAACCAGTGAAATTATAGAAAAGAGAGGAAAACAACAAACTACTCAATGAATAATCTGTTGCAAGAAGTTCAATACTTAAAATATCATTTCAAGACATCAAACATGTATCAAAACACAATAATTCCCACAGGTTTCATAAAAAAAATCTTCACCAAAGCATTAGTTTTTTGACAGTTTGCATATTAGTAAAAATAATGCATACAATAGCTGAAAGGAAATGAAATGTACGTTTCACAAATCAAAAATTGTATTCAATATAAGAATGAAAACACATGAAGAGTTGAACGAAACATTGTCATCAAGAGTATGTTCACCAGGTAGAGAGCTTTAATCCATGCATAAAATGGGTCCATCCATTCTGTTGTATTTTTATTCCTTCCTACAAAAATCTAACCTTTACAATATCCAAAAACTAACTATTTAAAAGAGTTGCATAGGCTCTTGTCTTTAGGGGACTGATACCTCAATTTAGGGAACTGTTCGTAAAAAAAATTATTAACTTCACTAAGATACTAGAATTAATCAACAAGAGTGGTTCTTATCACACACAGAAGACCACTCTTGCATCTAATCTAGGAAAATGTTGTACTTAATCAAATAAAACTACTACTCTCTCTGGGACAGAACTGATGCATGTGATGGAGGAACTGAGTGGACGAAAATGGGCCTCAGAGTGACAGAAAAGAGATCTGTATTGAATGAAGTCATGTATGTGAGGTTTTGGAGGCCACTGGAGATAACAAGTTTCATGAGCAAAGCTTGTTCAAGTGTTTTTGGAACTAATCTGCATCGACCTGTGACTGATACTTATCTCTCTGCCTATGCCTGAGATTTTGGAAGCCAAGAACACTCTGTATTAACCCCATTAGCTTTCACCTGTACCTTTGGAATGGTTGTTGACCCATCATACATGAGGGGAGACATGGAGGTGAGCATCCAATTGGGAGACATGATGAATGGATGCAAGGGTAGATGGCGTGTGAAGACAGATGTCAAAGTGAGAGGAGGTTTGAAGACAATGGAGCTATCAAGAGTATGGATTTGGTGACGTGTAGTGAAGAATACAGGTGGTGCATAGGGAGAGGAAGAGTAGATAGGTTGAGAAGTGAGTGGAGAACAGGTGGCGAAAGGCGAGAGGGTGCAGTATTGAAAAACAACCTGGGAGGAACTCGAAGGGGGCGGTGAGCAGTAAGAGGATTAGAGAGGGGGGGTCTGAGTTCTTAAGGAGGTCTGCGTTCTTAAGAAGATTCCACGTTAGGTAGGGCCCGCAGTGTGAAAAATACTTACTNCCCCCCCCCCCCCCTCTGTTAAAGGTAGAATGGTAGGGGGGTCCGAGTTGTGATAAGGACCATTGATCTGGAGAGGTGGGCCACTTCTGATGGAGATTAGCATGGGGGTTAACAATGGACAAGTTTCTAGTGGTGAGAGGAGCAAGAGTAGTGAGTGGATGAGTGGAGGTGATGTGGAGGTGACGCGGTGATTTGATGTCATTCAAGCACGTGATTGAGGGAACTATTGAGGGTGGTTTGGATTCAGACCGCCTTTGGGCTCACAACCCACCATAGATGCCATGTACCCTTCCAAAAATACCATGGTTCCAATTGTAGGACCGTTTAGGAAAATTAATGCTCGAGAATTTTGCATCCGTGCAATGAACTATAGTCGTCGATCTAATTACGATCCGAGATGTGGGTGATATTTACATGTTGCAAGGATCGACGGTTCTCTTTGACCTGGGATCAATGTTCTAGATTCACTTCAGACTTTTGGGCTTCGAGTGTTTTGAATGTGAAACATGAAACATCTCCCGGAGGAAAATATCTAAAGTGAATGATCTGTCGCCACATGCCATGATGGATGGATGGTCGAAATTCTCTTAGAAAATCTGGGCTTCGGGAGTTTCAGATGTGAAGCGTGAATATCTCCCGGAGGAAAAATCCTGAAGTGGATGATCTTCTTCCACATGTCTCCGTTGATGTATGGTCCTGATTTGTTCTGGGTTTTCGACACTTCGGGCTTCGGGAGTTTCAAATGTTCGTGCTTGGAAAACTCCGAAAGTGAAAATCACCGAAGTGATTAGCTGGTTCTTATCACTAATTAACTTGATCTTAATCTATGTTAAATACTTCTGGGGTTCGGGACTTCTGATGACTCTTAGTGTTACACTCCATGCAATTTTGTACCCCTGCATGGACGACAGCCATTGATATGATTTTCTTGGCAGATCTTTACCGTTGAAAATTCCCCTGTTCATTTCGGCAATCCTGGCCCAAAAATGATCGTTCTGAATGGTTGCGTTTGTCCACGGGTGTTTCTTGGGTATATAAAAAGGCTTAGTCGACCTGTGGTGAGATGGATCAATGGAAAATATGATGAAAAGTAATTTGAACCAAATCCAACATATATTTCATCCTTTCAATAAAAACAGAACAAAAATGTGCAAACACTCAAATCAGGAAGAAACAAATAAGAACCAAGTCACTCATTAATGGGAAAATGACTTGAACAAAAATAAGAGGAAAATTTGATGAAGGCATAGGGAAAAAAAGAAGAGAGGTAGGGGATGCATACCTAGGTTACAACAGGTACCATGACAATTTTCTCCATAATAGTTTTATTCCTAAAACTATAAGAAACCCCAATCATAACCTATTGTTGTTGGGAAATAATACCCTACGGACTAGCAAGCTAGGGTTAGACTTGCATGCAGATCATGACCTTAAAGAAATCACTTTTAACCTATCACCCCAAAACTTAAACCCCTTTTTCACATACAAGCATGGAAAAGACCTACTAACCTTTTTACTGATGTTTGGTGTAGATCCTCCATTGCGCTTTATCTGCTTGCTTGCGCTGCTCCTTCCAAAGACAATCCTGCAATCAAGACAAAACAATACGCATGCATGTTATTCTTCTACTTGAGGGTTAGAGATTAAGCATAAATCGAATACATCATGTATAACTCATGCATTGGGACGGGAAAAGTATTATTTTATTATATTCAGAATGAATCAACTTACAATTAGTGTTGAGAACGGCCACCATTCCTTGATCCTGATCTTGGGCTCCTCCTCTTCTTTTTCCTCCAACTGCTTTTCTTGAATTCTTCTTAGGCTTGAGGAAAGGCTAAAGGGTTGGGACAAATGGATTCGACAATTGGGCAGAGTTTCTTTGCTATCTTTTTCCCCCTCCAAATAGTACCCCTACCCCTTCTTTTATAGGCTAGAAGGAGCTAGGGTTTTGTACGAACTCTCGGCCATGCATGGTTGGGAGTTTCAGTTAACTGACCCATAGCTTTTTGTCCCATCAGCAACTTTCCTGTTTTTGTTCTTTATTAGGTAAACACAGGCTGTAGTAGGCCAGCTAGCGTTCCAACGCGTGCAGTAGTAGGCATGCCAGCGTTCCAACGCATGCAGTAGTAGGCCTGCCAGCATTCCAACACGTGTAGTAGTGAGTTAGGGCGCGTTTGACTTAACTCAAAAGGATTTTCAAAGAGGTTTCTCAACAAATATTTTGGCAATGAAGGGATATGAGTTGGCCTGATGCCAGGTAAGCATGTGTGGTGCAATTTAGGGTTATAACACCTATACATTTAAGTTATTCCATAGTACATGTCCCATATTAATTTTATGTTATGGTGTATAAGTATTGATCCATATTGAAATTTATTGCTAAGCTAGGAGAAAAATAAACTAGCCATCATGACGGATGGTGTCATACTGATCATATATGTATAGAAAGTGTTTCTCCTGTGAAATTTATACAAGTCTAAACTTGGCCATGTAAAAACTAGAGCTAAATAAGATTCCTTTTAGGTCACTAATCATGTGACCACTCGATAAAAGCATTTATAATTAGCATAGTTGTTTTCCTGACATATATGACACACTTCCTAACCAGACCATAGTCCCACTAAACAGTAAGGTAATTGATACAATGGTTCTTTATGAAAATAGTGGGTGACAATTCAAACTTGCACTTAGGATTTTACAACTTGACACTAGTTCTTTCTCACATTGAAAGGTATGGAAGATAATTAAAAAGGATTACCTACCCAAGTACTTTGGGTTCTAATGCTCCAGGAAGTTACCAAATACAGACCCTCCACTTCACTAGTTTCACATGGAAGTGGGGGAGGGGTGTACTATGTCACCCTTACACTCCAAACGAAGGGTTTGAGGAACCATTACAACCAACACCTTTGACCTCTTACCTTGTTTTTCATTATTCTTCCCTCCATGGTGTGGCTCTCTGTGACCTAGTTACTATGTAAAGTCTGCTCGGGAGTAAAACAAAAGATACAAAAATATGCCTATGGAAGTTGAATTCTCCATAACTGGTAAGGTTTTCTACCCATAATATTTTGGATTCGAAAGAGACTCAGATACTGCATTTTATTTCTCTATTAATATTTACACAACTTGTATTGTGTCTTGTTGAGTTCTTCCAAGTTTGAAGCATGTGGCCAGAGCACCACTATCGTTTGTACATAACTAAATTGTTAAGAACCAAATACCAATATAGCATAGAAAAACCTCAGAAAAAGCACTCAACGCCTTGAAAAAGATACAATTTTAGATAATAAGTCTCTTAGAGGGAGAAACCTCCTTTTACCCCACTTAAATGTTCAAGTACAAGATGATTCAAAATGAAAATGTCTCCTTGCTATATATAGGAGACTAGGAGGTATAATTACAACTAATGGCCTAAAGCTGACATAAATAAAATAACATTACTAATATAATATGCCCCAATTAAGGGGTAATGAGCCA
>JASDQU011313233.1:0-12712 GCA_032191745.1 Picea mariana
TTTAATAATCTAAATGTCCTAAAAGATTAGCTAAAAAATAATTATTTCTTAAAATAACATTAACTAATTAATTATTATTAATTAGTTATTCATGATTGTCAATGATTAATTTAAGTATTAATTAACTCATTAATTAATAAGGTAAAAAAATAAAAGGAGGACAATAAATTATATTGTTAAATTAAGTTACATACTCGAAAAGGGATAACATATTAACTACAAGAGGATAAAATAATAAAGGAGAGGATAAGGGGCATTAACGAGGGGTAGGTAAAGCAGTAAATGCATAAATCGGTGAAGGAGGAATATGGAGGGGAAGGAGGTTTACGGGAGGTCATTCTACGGGAGATGGGGGATTGATTTGGAGGGATCTTGGATTTCGCAGAGAGGAGTGGAGTTTTGGAGTGAGGATTGTATCAGTTAGGCACCGGGGTTGCAGGAGGTTTTGGGCACGGGGGCCAAGATATCCATATGATATCCTGGAGCTAGGAAGTTACCTAGTTGGGAGGGTGGAACTAGGTTTTGGGTAGTGTCTACACAGTGCAACAACGGTCAAGAAGGCAAGCGCAAGGCAGCAAGGTGAATTAGCATCAGACCCAGGTAATTTAAATTGTGTACTTGTTTTATTTGCTATAAGATTTTAATATTCGTTGTTAAATTACATGCGTATGTGCTCAAAATAAGGAATATATGAATTTTTACTATTATGCTCAATTAAAAGAAATTAATGAAATTTCTAAAATTTATATTGTTACAATTCTTGTAATTTTTACACGTAAAAATTTATTCAGTCCCTACAATATCAAGTAAGCTTTCTTTACCTTCTGCTGAAGTATCTAAGAAAATTGATTTTGAAGAGTTTCCTGTTGAATAATCTTCCTTTGAAACCAATTTGAAAGAAGAAAACATTGACATTTTTTCTTCCCCTGACATTGAAAGGTGTTTTAGTCTTGATAGTTTTGAAGATTTCCCTACTTTAAGTTTTTCTACACCACTTTCTATTAAAACTTTTGCTGCAAAAGAAGTGGAAACTTCATCCCCTTTACAGAATTTACCATCTTCCTCCAAGTCTCAGCCTTCTGCTATGAAAATTGAAACCCCCCCTTCATAATTTCCTTCTTCTCCTATTCTGCACATAGTCAAGTCTCCTCCTTCTTGCTCACCAAGAGCTCAAAATCAAATGGCAGTTGTTAACCCCCCTGCAAATAGGATGGATTCCATAGTGACTGCAAGATATGCTCCTCTATTCTTACCTCATCCAGTGAATTCTCTCCATCCTCGAGATTATTTTAAATACATGCCCAATTTTATGGGAAAAGAAGATATAACAGCTGAGGAACATCTTGTTTCTTTCTACAACTATGTAGATAATCAAAACATTGAAAATGAGGATGTGTGGATGAGGATATTCATCCAAATCCTTTTTGGTGAGGCTAGGATATGGTTTAGGGATTTGGCCCTTGGATCCATTACTAGTATTGAAGCATTAGATGAAGACTTCTTGAGGCATTGGGGGGACAAAAAGGACTTTTTGTACTACATCACTGAATTTGGATCCCTAAAAAGGAAAGAAGGGGAGTCTGTCTCTGACTTTTCTAAAAGATTTAACAAAATGTATAATAGGATTCCTGATGATATAAAACCCACTGAAACCTCTGCAAAAATTACTTATGCTAGTGACTTTGACGATGAGTTCTTCCTTCTACTGAGAGAAAGAAGATCACCCTCCTTAGTTCATATGCAGGATACAGCCTTAGAGGTAGAGTCCAAAATAGTGGCATCTGATAAACTGTGAGGAAATTCATATAGGGATAGAAGAAAAAATAGAACTGAAGCCTCAACTTTTGACTCCCATACTGTTCATCCTCAAGTAGATGAACTTACCAAATTAGTAAAATCCCTTTCCATTGAGATAGAGAAATTAAAACTGGAAGGAAAATAGACTTACAGAAATACCCAAAATACTGATGACAGAGGTAACTT
The DNA here is from genome assembly GCA_032191745.1 of Picea mariana. Classification (NCBI taxonomy): domain Eukaryota; kingdom Viridiplantae; phylum Streptophyta; class Pinopsida; order Pinales; family Pinaceae; genus Picea; species Picea mariana. The sequence goes on from JASDQU011313233.1 coordinate 1,984, forward strand.
CAGGAGACCAAATAATGCTCCCCAAATCCTTCCTAGAGATCCCAAAAATAGAGAGAGAGATGATCATAGGGTACAAGCTCCTTTTCAAAACAATCTGGTTGTTTATGAAGAAAAAGAGGAGGTATAAGATGATCCCGAGATTCACTTCTTAGGTGATACATCCCCATCCCAACACTTGACTCAATCCTCTTATGAGCAATATTTGATGGATATTCAAATAAATGAATTAAAGGAGAGAAAGAAAAGGAAAATACTAATAGATATAATCTAATATCTAAGAAGAATCAAGAAAAAACAGATGCCCCTAATCAGCCTGCCCAAAAAGAATATTCTGCCAAGGCTGTACCAGTGAGAAGCAAGGAAAAAGACTCTCAAAGTCCACAAGTTCTGATCAGAAATCCTTCTCCCGAAACCAAAGATATCTTGAAACCTTCTTCTTCCTTCAGTTTTGAGAATGAGATCCAGAAAATAAAAATTCCTGTACCTTTTTTGGAATTGATAAAAGATAAAGAATTTTAAAAATATCTATCCAAAATGTTACAACCCAAAGCCTCCCCAAATGCCAATGATTCAATAAATATGCAAGATGAAAATCCAATAGTTATTTTGGGTCTGTTGATAGAAGACAAAGATGATTCATCCCCCCCTTTTTATATGTCACTGAATATTCATGACAAGGTCCTACATAATTGTTTGGTGGATCCAGGGGCATCCCACAATCTCATGCCAAAATCTGTTATTCATGAACTTGGGTTAGAAATCAAAAAGACTTACCATGACTTATATTGTTTTGACTCCATGAAAGTGAAGTGTCTTGGATTCATTAAGGATTTGGTTGTGACTCTATTTCAACTACCCATGAAAAGTGTAGTCATGGATATTGTGGTGGCTGATGTTCCCCCCAAGTTCGGAATGCTCTTGTCAAGGTCTTGGATAAAAAGACTTGGGGGGAGAGATGGATCTCTCTGATGCTACTATTCCCATTTTTTGGGGAGATCATAGAATACTTTATAGGGAAGATCAATTGGATTACATCATTAGTGATGAAGCAAACCCCACAAATCACCCTATTTTTTCCTTTGATATAGATATGGGATCTAGCATTTTGTAGATCACTGACACTCCTGAAGCCCCTCTTGTTGTCCCATTTGTTTTCCTAGCATAACTATTTTAGATATGTATCTTAAGTGTTTGTTTGTCATTCTTATGAATTATTTTACGGTTGATATATATATGTCTCTGTGTGTGTGTGTGTGTGTGTAATGATCTATATAGGTGTGTCTCATGGCTATAATAAATTTATTGATTTACATGATGCTTAAATTTATGTTAGTATTTCTTATGGGATTTGACTTGTTTTTAGCTACAAAACCTGTATGTAGGCTACAAAATTGAGCTACATAGATAAATGTGTAGGTACTAAAACTATATAGTCACTTTATGGAGATCTCTCATCATGAAACTAACTATTTCAGAAAAGGAAAACAAGTGAAACCAAAGTGATTAAATGGTATCGAAACAATAATAAGTAAATTGTATACCTTTTTACTTCTTATAATACATTGTCTCTAGAACCACTAGAGTAAGGAAAAACTAATGCGATAAGAATTAAGGATATAAAAAAGGAATTTAAAAGATCATATATATATATATATAATAAAAAAAATGGTTATCTAAAATAATGGGTCTTAGAGATCAAATTTACAAATTATAAGTACACAGTTTGATAGGCCAATAACGTATGTCAACAAGGCCCTGTAGATATTATTTCCAAATAAAATATTCATATAGATGGGGTTATACATACCCAATAATCTATGCTAACTATTTTAAAACACAATTTAAAGAATCCACATAATCTGTGTATAATAGATCTCATGAAGAATAAAAGTGAGCGCAAATGTCTCATTCAATCTATGGAAGAAAATATCAGTAAGAGGTCAGTTTGTGATGGAACCCGAGTACCTTTTAAATATAGGACATATCCCTTTGTGAAATTGAAGCATACAATTTTAAATTGCAAAGGGAAACTAGAAGTATTATTAATATCTCCTGAAATTAGTGAAGGAACAAAATAAACAGAATGAGAAAGGGGCGTAAACTTATCTCACCCTAGAATTATTCTCGTCGTTTCATTCCTTGCGAGTTAGGTTTGGTCTACAACCTAAGAGGAGAAGTAGGCTCATAAAATTATGATGGGTTCCCTCACAAGAAAAAGGGACCCATCATCAATATTTGTATGCATATAAAAGATTCAAAAGGCTATGAATTTTAAACGAGATACAACATAAATCCTTTACTTTTATCAATCCAATACATATTCATGAGTTCTCTAAATACATAGGGTATAGGGAATTTAACCATTACATTACCAAGAGGAATTTATACCACATTATATAAAATGAAGAAATTATCGAGTCTAGTATAGAGACTAATTACAAAGAGTAATTGCAGATAATAATTACAGAGAAGTAATTACCGAGACTAGTACAGAGACTAATTATAGAGAGTAATTACAAAGAATGATTATAGAGAAGTAATTACAGAGACTAATTAAAGAGATTAATTACAGAGAATAATTACAAAGAATAACCATAGAGACAATGATCACATTTAAAGGAGTAAAACTATCAATGTTTTCCTCATAGACTAGACCAAATCCCTTAACATATGGAAATCAAGAATCAAAGGAAGTAATTATAGAGATATCGATATCAAATTTATAAAAGTTTTTCCAATAGAATAGACTGATCCCTTACCATAGGGTAACTACACCAAACGTTAATATTATTTCATATTGATAAAATAACAACAACGCAGAGGGTTACAATCAATTTCAAGAAACAACAAGAGAATCCAAAAATGATATTTGACGATTGAACTAGAAAAACATTTGTTGTCAAAAAGGATTTGGGTATTGGAACTTCACCATAGTTAAGGGGAGACTATATAAAAATATTCAAGAGTAAACTAATACTTACAAAATCTCCTTTCCATACACACAAGTTCCTTTCTATAGCTTACAAAACCATTAATACAATCTTAGGTTGGGAACAGTAAATCATAGGATGTGTAGTCGGTACAAGCGAGTACTATTGCTACATACTAGAAATTTGTTCATCAATTTCAGACACTTTTAAAAGAACTCAGAAAGAAAAAAGAGAAAACCATATAATCCTAACAGAGAGAATGAAACACTCTACCTACAACTCTATTCAAAACAATGTGTCACTGCTTAGAAGTTGTACTTGTATTATTTTGAGGAATGACAATTCATCGCATCACCATGGCTCAATTGTTTTGTTCCTTGGATCTATAGAGTAACTAGGTCGCGCGAAAATGGCATTTGTAGAGGAAAACCTAACAAAAACAGTGTATGGGTATCTAATGCAATGGACGTTATGGTGTCTCGATCCCATTGCTCGTGGTGAAAGAGTGACAGAGTACTTATCTCCCATTTTCCATGTGAATTTTGTGAAGTGGATAGCCTACATTGGTTAGGTGCTTGAAGTGTCTGAACTCACGGCTACATGGTAGGTAGACATGGTATGATAGGCATGTCTACACCTTTAATGTTCCTTAAAGAATGAAATCGACTGCATTAAATTCCTAGTGAAGGTTCTATTGGTCATTCACTTGGTTCTTTAAGGGCTACCCTATCCCTTGCAGTGTTGGGCAATGTAAACATAGAAAATTTCGTGAGATATGGTTCGTCACATGGGATTGTAATAATCCTAGTACTAACTAATATTTTTCTCAACATGGTGTTCCTTACAACATGACTTTTAAATGAACCTTAGGATTAATTTTGTGAAGTTTACAATTAATTTAATATGGGATAACCCTTATATACAACAAGAATAGCATAAAGAAATGATATGAGAATATATCGTTATGATTAGGGTTCATTCCTCGTAGTGTAAAAATAAATGAATATGGAAAAAAATTTATGTACTATAAGAATAGTATAATAATTATGTGAGAAGATATCTTGAACTGGTTAGAGTATTATTCATCTCATAGATAGTTTGATGAACAAAGGTTTTATAAGTTGAATCAAATAAATTTTCTGGGTAATGAATTCATCAAAAAACATTGGTCGGGTCTATGTTGTCATCTAACAATAAGACTATAGTTGCTTCCCCTTTATTTTTATTTTTTTTTAAATAAAAAATTTTGGGGTTCATTACATATGGTATCAAAGTTGTTAGTTACAACACTTAGGCCTAAGGGAAACACCAAAAATTTATTTTGCTAAAGGAAAAATATAAATAATAATATTTACTGTTACAAAAGAAAAAAATTGTCTTTTGTAAAACTGTCAGCACAGAATGGAGAAGGAGACAGACCTGAGAGGAACCAGAATCAAGAGCTCCCTAGAATCCAAAAACATGACAGTGAGGGAAGTTCATCCACCCAAGTATTGGAAATGATCAGGAATCATATTGTGGAATTGCAGGTGTTTAAAGATGATAATGAAAAGTTAAAGAAAGCTCAAGAAGATCAACAGGAAATTAATGAAATGTTGTTACATAGTATAACAACAAAGGAGAGTCCAAGAAATATTGATATGGAAGAGGAGGTAAGTAAAAATTCCTCAAATAATTCAAGTCATGAAACAAAAAGAGAATACATCTCTTCTTAGGACACACACGAAAACAAGGAATCTATAGGAACGAAGAGAAAACAATTTGATCACTTGGAAGGTAAATTAAAAAAGAGAAAACCCTCCAACTTTGATGGATAATAAAATACTGGTGAAGAATTTGAAGCTTGGAGGCTAGACCTAAAGAAATAATTTCAGATCTATAATTATTCTAGTAATATGAAGGTTAGAATGACCATTAATAACATAAAAGGAAAAGCAAGTATTTAGTGGCAAGACCTGAAGCTAGCGAAAGGATCGAAATAAAAATAGATGGAATGGCCATAATTAAACAATCATTTGAAGAAACAATACCTATCAGAAAGTTATTAAGAAATATATTTGATTACTTAGAGGGGGGGGGGTGAATCAATAATAGAGAAATTTAAACCTTTTCAACCATATAATGCAAGTGTTATATCAATGTAGCATTATCGTCCAATAATTGTAGAGTAAATAAACAATGAACAATTGAGTAATCATACACATACAAATTACACCAGTGTTTTTACATGGAAACCCAAAGAGAGAGAAAACCAAGAAATGGTTTTTATTATATGTCTTGAAGAATTACATTCATTGGAATCACCAACTTCCTTTGTTTTCCAGTGGAAACTGGAAGGAGGCTCCAACCCCCTAGTTTCTCACGATACAACTTGAGGGAATCTCCAACTCCCCAATTCTATTCCTACAACCAGAAGGAGGCTACAACCCCCTATGTTCTCTGGCTACAACCGGAAGGTGGCTACAAACACGTCTCCTTGCCCCATCCAACCTCCGTGAAATTTAAATATCAAATTTAGAAAACCTGTCACTGTAACTGAATCAACCACTGCCACTGCCAACCTGTCACTATCAACCTAAACCAATAACCTGTAACAACCTTTGCCAATCAACCTGCACCAAACAACATGTACCAATAACCTGAAACAATATGTACCAATCAACCCTCACAAAACAACCTGTACCAATAACCTGAACCAACATGTACAATGCATCAAGCGTGCATCAAATGCACATCAACTATGAATCATAAACATGTACCAACATCATCAAGTATATACCTCATGTATGCTCCAACTCATCAACTAATTCTCTCAACCATGTACCCAACATGTACCTCAACCATATACCAAATACATACATCAATATAACCATAAAAAAATCATCAATATATCCATAAACCAAATACCATAAACACTTAAATCAAACCATGTTTCACAACCTCATTGTTATGTATCATCAACCTATACCAACAACTTTAGCAACACATCACAACCAAAATACCAATACCCATATGCCAAATACTAACAGAAAAATACCAACTGTACCCCTCAACAAATATGATATATGAAGCAATACTGAACATCCAATACCATCTCAAGAGATAAAACCTAGCTCAAAAAACAAACCTCAGACAACATGTGCCATATATCTCATAAATAAACCCCAACCAACCATGTTGTTACAACAATTTTTCTACCACAATTTTTCTTCCGCACTTTTTCTGCTGCGATTTTTCTGTCGCGATTTTTCTGCCGTGATTTTTCTGCCACACATTTTCTTCCACACTTTTTCTACTGCAATTTTTCTTTCGCACTTTTTGTGCCATGATTTTTCTGTCTCACTTTGCTGCTACGATTTTTCTACCGCACATTTTCTGCCGCACTTTTCCTGCCGCACTTTTCCTGCCGCACTTTTCTCTATCAATAATACCTTCACAAACAAACTTTCACAAAATAGATATTCAATGATATTCAATAGGTTCAAGTGTGATTAAATGAGAGAGATTTGCCTTTTATTTATTCTTTCATCTAGCATCCCACTTTCCTTATTTTATGGAGTTGTCGATTAACTTTGATATTTAAATAATTTATTTTGCAAACACTTTGACTACTTTGACCTTTTGAGGGTTCTCCAACTTCACATGGTCATAGCTCTCTAACCGTGAAGAGTTATGTAACATTCCACATACCACCGAAAATGGCATGACATGTACTATCCATATAGAATAGTCTTACCTACAAATATATCAAAACTCATACCATTATCCATCAAACAAAATTGGGTCCATTAACCAAACCTTTGTGCTACCAAAATTCGCTACCTGACTTTCTTCAAGTGTTAACATCAATGACAACCAACCTAATTAATCAACAATATCCCCCTTTGGCATTGATGGCAACATTGAATTGAGTGTTGCCAATAATGAATTCATATCACTGAATTCATATCACTCATGTTCCCCCTGTGAAAATCGCTCCCCCTGGAACCATGCCTCTTTTCTCTTTCTCCAAGCGATTCTATGTTTTCATATGATAAATCTCTCCCCCTTTGTCAATAATGGAAAAGGTATATTTCCATCTCGGGTTGCTCCCCTTGACTAAACTCTTCTTGAAACTAATCTTCCAAGCTAAACTCTTATGTTTATGGTGCTTCCTCATGTAAATCTAAGACATATAAGATAAGAATTCAAAAGCATTCATTTTGGAGTATAAATTACTCAAAGTCTTTGGAGAAGATACTCAAAGGCTTCTCTTGGAAGCAGTTTTGTAAATATATATGCCACTTGTTCTTTTGTGCCGACATATTCAAATATGGTGTTCTTCTCTGCAACTTGTTCTCGTAGAAAGTGATACTTGATTGGAATGCTTTTCATCTTGGAATGCATCATCGTGTTCTTTGAGATATTGATGCCACTTGTATTATCACAATAGATTGGAATGTGCTCATCATAATCAACTTGTATATCTGTCAAAGTTTGTTTCATCCATAGAACCTATGTACAACATGATGTTGTTGTAATATACTCTTCCTTGGTTGTAGATAAGGATATTGATGATTGTTTCTTCCTTAACCATGATACTAAACACTCACCCAAGTAGAACGTTTCTCCAGTGGTGCTTCACTGGTCATCAATGCAAGCTTCCCAATCTGCATCTATGTAGGAAATAAGTGATTGATCCTTTCCTTTTGGATACCATAATAAAAAACTATTATGTTCCTTTGAGATATCTGAAAATCCTCTTCATTGCTAGCACATGTGATTCCTTTGGGAATACCTGAAATTGTGCCACCTATCTAACTGAATGCATTACATATGGTCTAGATGTTCTCACATATAGTAAGTTGCCAATCATTGACCTATATTGCCTCTGGTTTGTAGACTTTGAATCATCATCTTTGTTCAACTTGCAACTAGTTTGCATAAGAGTGGTAATTGGTTTGCAATCTTCCATTCCAAACCTCTTTAGCATTTCCTTGATATACTTAGTTTGAGAAATAAAATTTCCTTGATTTCTTTGACGTATATGAAGACCTAGAAAGAAGGATAGTTCTCCAGGTAATGAAATTTTAAATTCATTCTGCATATCATTTGCAAATTTTTGTCTTAACCTGTCATTAGTACTTCCAAAAATAATATCATCAACATAAACCTCAATTAATAAAATACTATATTGATTTACCTTGATGTAGAGGTTATTGTTTGCACTTCCTTTTTTGAACCTTGCATGTTGTTGATATTTATCTAGTCTATAGTACCATGCTCTAAGAGCCCGTTTTAGACCATACAAGGTATTCTTCAATTTACACACATAATCTGCATTACTTGACAACTGAAATCCTCCTGGTTGTTCAATGTAGAATTCTTCTTCAAGTTCCCCATTCTGAAAAGTCGATTTCATGTCCATCTGATACACATTAATATTCTTGGAGCATGCATGAGCTGGGAGCAATCGGATTACTTCCATTCTAGCAACTGGAGAAAATGTCTCTTCAATGTTGATTCCTTCAACCTATGTGTATCCTTTACATACCAATCTAGCTTTGTTCCTTGTAACCTGTCCATCTTCATTTAATTTATTTATGAATACCCACTTTGTGCCAATCACATTTTTATTCTTTGGTCTTGGAACCAATTACCAAGTGTTATTCTTCTCTATTTGATCCAATTCTTCATCGATACCCTTATTCCAAAATTCATCCTTGCTGGCCTCTTTAAAACTGTTTGGTTCAATCATAGATGAGAGTTCTAGGTGTGTTTTTTCTGGTGAACAGATTCTGCTTCTAGTCTCAACTCCCGCATCTTTGTTTATGATAATCTGATCTGAAGGATGATTATTCTGTACTCGTTTTCTAGGTATCTTTGGAAGAACTTATTGAACTTGCTCTTCTACTTCTGTCTGATCCTCTTCATCTTCCCCTTCTACTTCTTCTTCATCTTCTACTTCTTCTTCATAAATTTGTTTGATTGATTCATTTTCTTATTCCTTTAATTCTTGTCCACATGTTTCATCAATTCTTACATTAATGCTTCCAAAAACTTTTTTCAACGTCAAATTGTAACACTTGTATGCTTTCCTTGTATTTGAGTAACCGACAAGTACTTCTTTGTCCATATGAGAGTCAAAATTTCCCATTCTTCCATCTTCTCTTTTGATGTAGCATTTTCTTCCAAATACTATGAAGTGATTCACATTTGTTGATCTTCCTTTCCACATATTGTAGAGAGTTTTGTCAATGGTTTTTCTGAGCATTACTTTGTTTTGAATGTGAGTTGTTGTATGCACTGTATGTGTTCAAAAGATATATGCCAATTTGGAATCCATTAACATTGTTCGATATGTTTCATGTATTGTCATGTTCTTTCTTTCAACAACTCCATTTTGTTGAGGTGTCCTAGAAATGAAGAATTGAATTTTTATTCCATTCCTGCTACAATATTCCATAAATTCCTTTGAAGTGAACTCTCCTCCATTATCATATCTCAAAAATTTGATTTTTCAATCCATTTAATTTTCAACCATTTCCTTGTATGCCTTGAAGTTTTCAAAATCTTCTAACTTATTCATGAGAAAGAAAACTGCAGTCATTCTTGTATAATCATCAATTAATAACATAAATTATTTCTCACCTTTTAAACCCTTTGTTGTAGTTGGTCCAACTAGATCATTATGCACAATTTCCAGTGGTATTTTCATTGAATATTCTTTTTATTTAAACATGGTCTTTGTTTTCTATCCTTGTTGACAATGCTTGCATAAAGTGTTGGCTAATTTCGTAATCTAGGGAATTTCTCTAACTGCTTCATTTTTGGTGACTTTGATAAGGTTATAAAAGTGTATGTGACCCATTCTTTTGTTCCATAGCCAATTTTCATTTTCCTTTCCCAGACAACACTTTTCATTTCCAATTTCACTTAGTGTATATATGTTGATTGAAGTTATTTCAGTTGTTGCAATCAATTTTCCTGAACCTTCTTTTCTTATCTCGTAGTTTTGTGAATTGAAAGTAACTTTATGACCTTGGTCACACATTTGACTCACACTTAGAATATTATGTTTCATATATTCTACAAGTAGAAAATGTTTTTCCTTGGTGTTCTTGTTTCCAATTCTGATTGTGCCTTTTCCAATGATTTTAGCTGAATCATCATTTCTGAAGGAGATTGATCCATCTCTTTCCTTTCTTAATGTACAAAACTTGTCTTTATCACCTATAATGTGTTTTGAACAACCACTGTCAACATACCAACCATGTTTCTTCTTCTTAGCTTGTAGAGCAGTGTGGTATAAGGCTGGGAAGTTTGTGGAAGTTCTACATGCAGTTGGTGATATGCTTACCAAGATAAGTGTCAATTGTGTGTTAAATTACATGCTCCATTATTATTTATGCGTTTATTTTTATGGGTTTTTCCCGTGTCTTTTGCGTGTGTATTTTTCAGAATGTATTCTTCTATTTTAAGTTTTATATATAAAGTTCTGCAAGATTTTATGTGCACGTATATGCATTAATTTTTCATACAATTTGCAAATTTTATGTGGCATATCCCAATTCAATGCCACAATATGGTATCATAGCATGAAAGTGTTTTTGTTGCATGACATGACCTGGGTGGCCAGGTATGTTACATCTCATCATGAAACTAACTATTTCATAAAAGGAAAAGAAGTGAAACCAAAGAGATTAGATGGTATCGAAACAATAATAAGTAAATTGTATACATTTTTACTTCTTCTAATACATTGTCTCTAGAACCAATGGAGTAAGGAAAAACTCATGCGATAAGAATTAAGGAGATAA
>JASDQU011313233.1:12795-24417 GCA_032191745.1 Picea mariana
GTAGATCTTCTTTTCAAAAAAAATATTCATACAGATGGGGTTATACAGACCCAATAATATATATTGTTTATTTTAAAACAAAATTTAAAGAATCCACATCATCTGTTTATAACAGATCTCGTTAAGAATAAAATATAGTGCAAATATCTCATTCGATATGTGGAAGAAAATATCATTCAGAGGCTATTTTGCGATGGAAAATGAGTACCTTTTAAATATATGAAGTATTCCTTCATGAAATCGAAGCATGCGATTTTAACCTACAAAGGGAAACTAAAAGTATTATTAATATCTCAAGAAATTACTGAAGGAACAAAATAAACAGAATGAGAAAAGGGCATAAACTTATCTTGGCCTAGAATTAGTCTAGTCGTTTCTTTCCTTGCGAGTTAGTTTTGGTCCATGGTCTAAGAGGAGAAAGAGGATTGTAAAAGTATGATGGGTTCCCTGGAAAGAAAAAGGAACCCATCATCAAAATTTGTATCCATATAAAATATTCTAAAGGCTATGAATTTTAAACCATATACAACAACATAAATCCTTTACTTTTATCAATCCAATAAATATTTGGGAGTTCTCTAAATACAGAGCATACCGCGAAGTTAACCGTAAAATTATCAAGGGGAATTTATACCACATTATATCAAATTAATAAATTACTGAGACTAATTGCAGAGACTAATTACAAAGAATTAATTACCAAGACTAGTACAGAGACTAATTATAGAGAGTAATTACAGAGAATAAGTACAAAGAAGTAATTACAGAGTCTATTACAAAGACTAATTCCAGAGAGTAATTATGGATAATAATTAAAGAGACTAACCATAGAGACGAGGATCATATTTAAAGGAGTAAAAATATCAATGTTTTCCTCATAGACTAAACCTGATCCCTTAACATAGGGAAATCAAGAATCGAAGGAAGTAATTATAGAGATAACGATATCATATCTATCATAATTTTCCTCATAGAACAGAAAGATCCATTACCATAGGGTAACTACACCAAACATTAATATTATTTCATGTTGATAAAAGAATAACAACACCGAGGGTTACGGTCAATTTCAAGAAACAACAAAAGAATCCAAAAACGATATTAGACGAGCGAATTGGAAAAATATTCTTTATCAAAAAGGATTTGGGTATTGGACGTTCACCATAGTTAAGGGGATAATGTATGAAAATATTCAAGAGTACAACAATACTTACATAATCTCCTTTCCATACACATAAACTCCTTTTGATATCTTACAAAACCATTAATACATGCTTAATCCATGAATAGTAAATCGTAGGATGTGTAGTATGTACAAGCGAGTACTACTGCTACATACTAGAAATTTGTTCATGGGTTTCCAAACCTTTTAAAAGAACTCAGAAAGAAAACAGAACATATTGTATCATCCTAACAAAGAGAACGAAATACTCTACCCATAACTCTATTCAAAACAAAGTGTCAATGCTCAGAATTTTACCTGTATTATTTTGAGGCACACCAATTTGTAGAGTCACCATGGCTCGATTGTTTCATTCCTTGGATATACAGAGTAAGCATGCCATGAGAGAATTGTGTTTAAAGAGGAAAAACATAACGAAAACAATGTATGGAGATCTAATGAAATGGACGATATGGTGCCTTGATCCCATCAGTTGTAGGGGAAGATTGACACGGTACATGTCTCCCAGTTTCCATGTGATTTCCGTGAAGTGGATAGCCTACATTGGTTAGGTCCCTGAAGTGTCAAAACTCACGGGTACATCATAGGTAGACCTGGTATGATGAGCATGGCTACACCTTTAATGTGTCTTAAAGATCGACATAGACTACATTAGCTTCCTAGCAAAGGTTATGATGGTCATATGCTTGGCTCTTTAAGAACCACCCTATCCCTTACAACGTTGGGTAATGTAAACATAGGAAATTTCATGATATATAGGTTATCACATGAGATTGTAATAATCCTAGTACTAACTACTATTTTTCTCAACATGGTGTTCCTTAAAACATGACCTTGAAACGAACCTTAGGACGACTTTTGTTAAGTTTACAATTAATTTAATATGGGGAGAACCCTTATATACAACAAGAATAGCATAAAAAATGATATGATAATATATCATTATAATTAGGGTTCATTCCTCCTAGTGTAAAAATAAATGAATATGGAAAAAACATTTATGTAGTACAAGAATAGTATAAGAATGATGTGAGAAGATATCATGAACTGGTTAGAGTATTATTCCTCTTAGGGATAGTTTGATTAAGAAATTTTTTAGAAGTTAAATCAAAGTAATGTGTCGGGTAATGAATTGATTGAAAAACATTGGTTGGGTCTATGTTGTCATCTAACAATAAGACTATAGTTTCTCCCCCTTTATTTAAATTTCTTTTTCAAATAGCAAATTTTGGGGTTCATTACAATGTTAGAGATAGTTGTATCAAGAAAGTTATTATAATACAAATATATATTTTTTTGTTGTTGAAGTGTCTTAGATCCGCATGAAATTGAATAAGAGGATGTTAGGAACACCTACCATTGTGTTTGTGTGTGATTGTGATTACTAGTGCATGATTTTATCTTTGAAGATGATAATTTGTGTCTAGTCTTTGAAAAATTACATTTGGAAAAGAAACACCACACATCATTCAATTTGTTGATCAAATTGAAATTCAACAACAAGCAAATGAAAAGAATATTCAAGAAAAAATTCATTCCAATCAAACAATTAATGAAAGGTGAAACTCATTTCCTTCATTCAAATTAAAAATAAAAATCAATTAGCAGTTGGAACATCAAAGGTGAACTGGACTCTAAATCTCCAACAATGCATTCATATACAAATATCTTCAGAACAAACATTACTTGTAACTTACAAATAGTTTTTTTTTGTAAGTGTGAAATCTAGTGAAGTTGAATTTGTAATTTTCGCGTGCATTCTCAACTGAGCTTGACACCCAAGTGTCATTGTAATTTTAAGTCGAAATTGACAAATTTGAGTAGTATAAAACTAAAATCATTGTAAACATCAAATTTTGGGTGCATTTTCGGTGGTATCCGACACCCTCATCTTGCTAGAGACAAATTCAAATGAGTCACAAATTCAAGAGAGCGTGAAGTTCAAATGGAGTGAAATCTAGAATTATTAGAGTTACCGAACACTATAATAAACACTATTGAAGACAACATAGTCAAACTTCACAAAGATATTCTTAAATAAATTTTAACTTGTTTGCAAGTTGTGCAGGATAAATTTATAATTCTTCAAGATCAATCCCAAGTATTGAATGATGAGTTGATAGATCTAAAAATTGAACAACTAGTGAAGTGTTCTGAACTAGTTTTTGTTTAGAAAAACCCTCTCTGTAGTGATGATGATGATAATAATGATCAACAATCAGCGAAGGAGAAACTCGGAAAGACAATTCCAGATGCAGATGAAGATGAATCTATTTTTGAACCTATGTTTCAAGAGTTTTCTTTTGAATTTAGTGAAGAAAACCTTTCTATAATGAAACAACATATAATAAATCCACTTCCATATATATCAAAGCATCAAGTTCAAAATAATCTTTCCAAGCCCATCATCATACCTTGGTAAGAAATCATTTACAAAAATAATAGAACATTATTTGGATATGACAAGGAAGTTACCTTTCATATTCCTGATTATTCAAAACCAATCAAGTTCCAAAGTGTTGGATTCCTTCAAAAAGATTCACTTTCACTTGTTCAAATTTAGCATCAGAATGATAAGTCGCAACATTGCAATCAAGTTGGTCACAAAGAGAATCAGTGTTTTGATCTACATCCTTGCCAACATTGTGGAAATAATAACCATTCTTTAGACATATGTTCAACACTAAAGAAACCTGCAAGATTGAAGATTGATTGTAACTGGATTGATCCTTTGATGTGCTCATTGACAACCAAGCGATTATCTAAGTCTTACCATATAATTCAACCTCAAGTAAAGACCAATATTGCAACACATAGCCCTTTTGTGCCTCACATAAGTGGTCCCCTTGTGGCATATCTTTTGACCATGGCCCCCATGGGATGAGATAACATGTGGTTCTTTTTGCATGCCCACTTCATATTGTACACAAATGGAATAAGTATGATACTCTCTTAATCCTAGAGGGGGGAGTGCAATGATGTAACTCTTCTTTATGTTAAGGGGGAAAGATAAAAAATCAAATGATGATAGTTCATGACACCACTTGTGGTCTATCCTTCAGCTAAAAAGGGGGGGAATTGATATTGGAATTGAGGATGGTTGTCAAACCGAAATTTTCGACAACAAATATGCCAGATGGTCATGAAATTTTCCAAATGGGAAACTACAGTCTGTAGATGTTAGAATTTGGAAGAATCGTGATTCAATGACTTGCAATTGAATCATACACATGATACATTGGGATGTTTTTTGACACATAAAAGTGTCAAAATTGGTTAGTGGTAGTCCAAAAAAACCATCATATACATCGTATAAATTGTTCAGTGGTTATCCTATACCACAGATTTAGAGAGCACTTCAGTGATACACTGATAATAAAGTGGTGATACTACATGTTCACCAATTAGCAGAAGACATTAGATTCTTCTAAGCTCAAATACTTGGAAAAATGATTTCGTCACGACCTTATGTAATTATGTTAGGGTCTTATTAATAAACCTATGACTAAAAATTTCCTCTATTAGACTTCCTCTATAAAACAAAGTTTCATTTTCAATACTATATATTTTATATTTGGTTTGTATAAGTTCATTGTCTCATCACCATGAGTCCAACAATTCTACATCCTGATAAAGAAAATGCTCACGAGTTATTGCTATTCAAAGACACTTATTTAGATATATGGTTAGGTAAAATCATTTCTTTGTTTGTCATTATAGTCATATCTATTTTTAATATAATAAGGGTTTTAGGGTTTCGATCTAAACCCATATTCTTTGTTTCAATAAATATCCTCTATTAATATCATATTTTATACTTCTATCAATATTTTCTTATTCAAAAAATGTTCTTTATGAAAATAAATACCATTTGGTTCTTTTATTCATATTTTCAATTGTCATTATTTTTTTTCCAAATGTACGCCATACTTACTATTCTTAGAGCATTGTTATAGTTTATTTGTATATATGTATGTATTGAGGTATGAGTTTATTTTAAAATTTCTTGACAAAAGATAGATTTCAATACCATTAATATTTGTTGGTAGACAAAAGAGAAATATTTGAAACCATTGTCTACTTTTATTGTGTACAAAGATGAACTAAAATAGTATTTCTCTAGTTTGATTTCTGATATTTTCTTCACAATTTTGTACTACAATAGTAAATAATAAAATTTTAGAAACATTACTGGTAACTATTAATCAATTACCAAATAAGATACACATTATTTTTTTGTTATGTAGGAAAATTATGTTTAGAATATCACTTCAACTATTTAAGAAGAAACTGTTAGAAAACAATAATGACAAAAATAAAATATAGAACAACATATATGAACCAAAAAGGGTTACTCGATACAAACTAAGGAGAAAATCCACCTCCTCCCAAACTTAGACCAGAGAATCCAATCCTTACTTTCTCATGTCACCCCAGAGCCCAATTCTTTATTCCATAGGAAAATGAAAATGTCAATAACATTCTCTAGGTAATTACAGAACTTGAATCTTTATCAAAGCCATCAATTGACATCATACACAAGTACTCAAAAACATTGTTCCTTGATGCAGGAGCATCCTTGGGCTCGGGCACCCTGTACCACCCAAAGATATTTCTATTATGCAAATTAGGCAACAAGTCGAACAAGGATTGTGTCAATGGTCAATTCTATTTAATCATTTTTCTATGAATTCAAACTTTTGTTACTCATGAAGCTACTCTTGTGTATGTTGAAACTTATATTGAAACTCTTGTTGAAACACATGCTGAAACACATGCTAAAACTACTGTAGAATATGGATTTCGTTGAAAAATTGAATGTCCTCCTATGATAATGTTGTTACAACACTTCTTGACTTTCCACGTTGGCATTAACACATGTTGAGTGTCATCAGCGGTTAGGTAATGATATGGCACCCAAAAGGAAAATTGTTAATGTTAAGAAGGAGGTGAACTGCCAAGGAGGTTGGGGTAACTGTTTGTTCTTGGAAATGGAAGATGAATTGATTCAAACATGAATGGATGAGTTTAAAGAATCCCAAACGCGATGAATAAAGGGATTGGATCGGGATAGAGGAAAGGTTGGTTCATCGTAAAGGAAGGGGTTGGTTAATAGTAAATAGAGAGATCATGAAGAACGCATTTGAAGGAGATTCTGTGAATGGATTGTGTGACGGGAAGGATGGAACAGAGTCTCGACACACTAATTCAGGAGAAATACTCTCCTAACGATTTCACTTATTATATTTTTATTTTAATCTATAAAATCTAAGTTGCATTTCGTTGTTGTTCAATATTAAGTTTTCTAAAGGCTCTCCTTAATGTTTTGGTAATAATATTTATGTTTTCTTTTCCATTGTGTATTATGTAGCAGGGTGAGGCTCTGTAACTGTGAGTTTGTTTCAACACCCCCCCTTATGCATCATGTGGTATCAAAGAAAGTTTTCTTTTAGATTATTGCATGAGTGATCCTGTAATGAGTAGAGAATGCCCTGATTTTGGTGGTGTTTCAGCCAAAGTGTTGAAGAACAAGTAGAGGTATCAACATCTACATTGAGGTTGTGGATGTTACTTAGGATTTTAACTACCAGGATAATTAGAAGAATGTATCCCATAATCATAAGAGAAACACATGGAGGTGAAATAAATCAAGAATTTGAAGAGTTACAGAGAATATTAGAAGGATTAGAAAATAGAAGAGATGGAGATGCCCAAGTAGATTCTAAATCTAAAGCTGAGAGTGATATTGAATAGAATTATGAGGGTGTACACCGAGGAAATCATTTGATATCCTATATGAGTAAGATAGGTTGTGTGAAAGCTGATTTTTTGTGCTATGATGGAAGATTGAAGGCTAAAACTCTTATATAATGGATTGGGGAGCTCAAGAGATATTTTGAATATGAGAATGTTAATGATCCAAACCAGGTTCTATTTTCTTTCACAAAGTTGGAAGGACATGTTGCTCTTTGGTGGGCATGTTGTAGAAAGATAGATTTGATAATAGGAAAGAAAATATCAAGACTTGGAAGAAGATGGTGAGTAAGATTAAAATTTTTTTTTTTTGTTTTGGATTGACATAGGCACACTCCTTGGGGCACATCCTCTCACATGATCTTCTCTTTCCTCGGCTCGAAGAACACTAACTAGTTCTTTTATTTCCCTATCGGGAAATTTTTCACCCAGAGCAACTTCCCCACGGGATCTCCCTTTCTTCTATCGAGAAATCGGACTTCGTGGTATTGCGAGGTCTATGGTTGAGCGCTGGTGTTTCGAATCCCCGAAACTCGATGCAAGTCAACACTGACCCTTCCTTTACCCTGTCGCGATTCCTCCTATCACAATTTCGCCACTCGCTATATCAAGAAAATGGATTTACCGAACCCCGATATGCTGAAACTTCGATGAGCTCGTGGCTTTGACTTTTCAACGGTCCCTTATCTTGTCGGGACTTCAGACTTCACGATTTTGAAATGCATAAACACCTTGTCACTAGGATTCCTGATATCCCGATGACCAAAATGCCGATATAAAACTTCCTGTCGGGACTTTTCCCGATGACTTCGATTGCTACCATGCGTCCTCAAGAATGGATAGTTCTCGTATGCTTTGAGGTTTTCACCCTGGAAATTTTCGATTTCCTTGCTACGATGAGACGATGTCAGCTGGGCCCCACACGGAGCTCTCCTCTTATCGGGGAATCGGACTTCACGGTTTTGACTTGCGAGAGTATCCTATCCTCAGGATCTCTGAAACGCCGATCCTACACTCTCTTCAGATTTTTGACACGCGTCCCAAGTAGTGAACGATTCAGGTCAACCCCTAGGTTTCGTCCCTTTACAAAACCATGAACCCTCACTTACCTGAACTCTGATAACCACATCCTTGATCTAGATGACCACATGACATGTGTCCCCCCTTGAGATCCTATAGCTATAATCCTTTCACTGTTTCGGGGTTTAACAAATCTCGGACTCTTGCCTTCTGAAACTCCGAAATACCGATGGACTCTTGATATGCCGCAACTCCTTATGCTACCTTCAGTAGCTTCAAGGCTTTATCTCTCCTAAGCTTCCTCATGACTCTGAGTCTTAGAGAAGATTCTTGCATGCACTCGTTGCGGAAACTCTCAGACACTTCCAAGCGTTGAATACCTTCGACTCCACGCAATCCTGCAACAACAGTCCTTCAGTACTATGCTCAGGTTCGCAACCCTGAGGCTTTCCATGGCCGACACACTCCTTGCACAGCTCCTACAACCCAATTTCACTTCTGGGTGAATGAGAACAAGATTTAAACTATCTGAGCCTTCTATCAATGCACTCCTTGCGGATGACTTCAACTACACTCCTTGCAAGAATTCTCTCTGAGAAATAGAAAAAATTGAAACTCATTCCTTCTACTTCCTTTCTCACATTTCAAACACTCAGCTAGGAATCACTCATACATGTGATTTAAAACAAATGCATGACAGGAAGTAAATACTCATAAGCATAGCATTCAGCATACATACACAAAGAACAAACACAATGCCATGAACTTGAATCAACTTCTTCTATTAATCCAAATAGTTATACATGGGTGTTTTTACACAGCTCTATGCTTCTCTTCTATGCTCCAATGCTTCTAACTAACTTACAATGCACAATGAGGGTGTCTATATCTTGTTTCCCTCTTGCGCTCTAAAACGATCTAATCTAGAATTAAATTTCTATCTACCTGCATTAACTACTTTAAATGCCTCCATCTACTTCAGACGAGAGCGGGACACTCAAGGTCTGATTACAATATACAAGTGCACTTTATCTTAATGGATCATTTAAGATGGTGCATCAATCCAAGATATTTTCAAAATTTGTGCTAGCTTGTCCAGCTGTCCGATTTCATTCTGCGCTGGCTCGCTTGTCGTGAGAGATGCTCCTGCATCATACTCCCTCACTTGAAAATCTTCATGGGCTCCTATCCATGAGCTCCTTCACAGTATGTCCATGCTTCAAAATCTCTTCTTCAGTCTCCCAGCTGGCATCTTCAACTGGATGGCCCTTCCACTTGACCAAATATTCAAAGTATTCTTTCCTTCTGGTCTTCTTACCCACTTGTTTATCAAGTATCTGCTCCATCTGTGGCTTCTCTACAACTGGCATATACTTCTACCACTAAACCTTTGACTATTCATCATTTGTTCTTGTTTCCTCGGCTTTGTATGAGTACAAATCTGAGACATTGAATATCAGAGAAATTCCGATCCCATCGAGTAATTCAATCTCATAAGCATTTTCTCCCATTTTCTTGAAGACCTTGCAGGGTCCGATTTTCTTCATTTTTAGCTTATTGTATGTTCCTCTCGAGATCATTTCCTTCCTCAGATATGCCAGAACCAGATCACCAAACTCGAACTGAATTTGTCTTCTATGCTGATCTTCTCTGCACTTATATCACTGGCTTGATTTCAGTAGTCGCTCCTTCACCTGGCTGTGAAGTTCTTTCATCGCCTCCACAAATTCTTCTGCACTAGCGCTCCTAGTAGCAGTCTATTCCAAATCTCTCAATTCAGAAATTCCCCTCAGTTGTGTGCCATAAAAAACCTGGAGTGGACTCTGTCCTGTGCTCCTATTGACTGAGTCATTATACGCAAACTCTTCCTGTGGCAATACATTGTCCCAACTGTTGTGGTGCTCTGTCACCAAGCTTCTCAGAAAATCTCCCAGGATTCTGTTCACCACTTCTGTCTGTCCATCCATCTAAGGATGATAAGCCAAAATAAACAACAAGTTAGTCCCCAGCTTCTTCCATAAATTTCTCTAGAAATTCCCTATGAACTTCGTATCTCTGTCCAAAACTATGCTCCTTGGTAAGCCGTGAAGTCGAATGACTTCTTTGAAAAAAAGGTTCGCAATGTGAGTCGTGTCACTAGTTTTTTGACATGGGATAAACTGTGCCATCTTGGAAAATCTATCCACCACCACAAAGATCGAATCAAATCCTCTTTGTGTCCTTGGCAATCCCAATATGAAATCCATGATAATTTCATCCCACGGCTTCTCAGGTATGGGCAATGGTCGATAAAAACCCGCATTCTTCTTCCTCCCCTTTGAATGCTGAAAAATCCTGCATCTGTCCACAAATCTCTTGACCTATGATCGCATCCCTGGCCAAAAGTATGATTTTCTCAACTTGGCGAATGTTTTTTCATGACCGAAATGTCCGACCAATCCTCCGTTGTGTTTCTCCTTCAGCAGATTCTCTCTCATGGAACAATTTGGTATACATAGTTGATTTCCTCTAAACAACAATCCTTCTTGGATCATGTATTCAACCCACTTGCTTCTATCTCTGAGAACTGGATTCTCAGTTGCTTCATATGCTTCCTTAAAGTTTGGATCATCTGCGTACATGTCCCTGAGATCATCAAAACCTAACATCTTGACTTTGAACTCCTGCAACAGCAAACACTTCCTGCTCAAACCATCAACAACTTTGTTAGCAGTACCAGAAATAAGTTTTATCACAAAAGTGAAATTCTACATGTAGTCAACACATTTAACATGCCTCTGATTCAACTTTTCCTGTTGAGTCACAAACTGCAATGCATGGTTATCACTATATAAAACAAATTCCTTCAAGATCAAGTAGTTCCTCCATTTCTTCAACGCTTATATGATAGCATAGAACTCCTTATCATATGTGGGGTATTTCAATTTCGCCTCATTCAGCTTTTCACTGAAATATGCAATTGGCCTGTCATCTTGACTTAAGACTGCTCCTATTGCAAACCCACTTGCATCGCATTTCACCTGAAATGTTTTCTGGAAATCCGACAACACCAAAACTGGTTGTTCCATAATCTTCCTCTTCAACAGGTTGAAACTCTTTTCGGCCTCTTCAATCTAGTGAAAAGACTTATGCCATTTCTTCACTTTATCCATCATTGCTGCACTAATTCCACTGAAATTCCTAATGAATTTTTGGTAGAAACTAGCCAGTCCGTGAAAACTTCTCACCTCAAAGATATTCTTCGGTGATGGCCAATTTTTTATTACCTCCACCTTATATGGGTCCATTCTCAACTCATTTTCTGAAATAACAAACCCCAAGTAAATGATCTCCATATTCATGAATGAGGACTTCTTCATGTTAATAAACAACTTCTCCTGCTGTAGTTTTTGTATCGCTGTAGCCAAATGCTTCATATGCTTCGCTATTGTCTTACTGAAAAACCAGTATGTCATCCAAATACACGATGACAAATTTCTCTATGAACTCCCTCAGGACTTCATTCATCAACCTCATGAAGGTGCTTGGTGCATTTGTTAAGTGAAATGGCATAACAAGCCATTCATACAAACCTTCGTTTGTTTTGAATGTTGTCTTCCATTCATCACCTTCCCTCATGTGAATCTGGTGATATCCGCTTTTCAAATCAATCTTTGAAAAGAATT
>JASDQU011313234.1:5634-24861 GCA_032191745.1 Picea mariana
CCTCGGGTATTGTGTACAATTTCATGTTCAAAGTAATAATAAAACTATGAGGCCTAGACTCATATACAGCATGACATTTCCATATATAAGGTTGGCCAAAAATAACATTACAAGATTCAAGAGGAGAAACATCACACAATACCTCATCTTTGAAGGGCTTGATGCCGTACGATAGTTGACACTGTTGGATGATGCAGAGATCGCTTCCTTGGCAGAGCCACCCAATGGTGTAGGGTTGTGGGTGCGGCATTATCAGCAGGGCCAGTCACTTGACGACCTCTGCTGAGATGAGGTTCTTCTGGCTACCACTATCAATGATGAAGTGCAATGGGGTGCCTTTTACCCACATTTGTGAATGGAAGAGGCACTCTCCTTCTTTTGGCTTGTCTGGTTCACCATGCTGGAGCTTGGTAGTAGCAACGGTGGCACTGAGTTCCACGTCAATGATCTATATTACCCTTTCTCATTTTGACTCAGAGTCATAACCCACATATGATTCATAGGATTTCACTTCGGCCACTAGCATCTTCTTTGAGAGACAATCAACAGTTTTATGCCAAGGGATCTTATGGAAGTCGCACCACTTCCTGGTATCTTTCTTTGTCTTTCTGGTGTCCTTCTTTGCTTGTGTCTTGGACTAGTTCTCCTGATACTTTCCATATTTTCTCTATCCTTTGTTTTGTGGGTTGGGGCCACCCTTTCCTAGCNTGAGTTGAAGAGGCGCTCTCCTTCTTTTGGCTCGTCTGGTTCACCAGGCTGGAGCTTGGTGGTAACAACGGTGGCATTGGGTTCTGTGTCAATGATCCATCTTCCCCTTTATGGTTCTGGCTCAGAGTTAGAATCCACATCTGATTCAGAGTCTTTAATTTCGGCCACCAGCGACTGCTTTGAGCGGCAGTTAGCAGTGTTATGCCAAGGACTCTTATGGAAGTCGCACCACTTCCGGGTATCTTTCTTTTTCTTTCCAGTGTCCTTCTTTGCTTGCGGCTTGGATTGGTTGTCCTAATACTTTCCATATCTGTTCTGTCCTTTTTTCTGTGGGTTGGTGCCACCCTTTATTGGATTTTGTTGTGAGGGGTTCCCAGGCCCAAATTGCCAAGTCTTTTATTTGAGCTTCTACTCGATTTTGACGACATATTGGTAGGCCGCGTCCAAGGATGAGATGTCCAGAAATTCCATTTCAGTCTGGATGTATCAGTGTAGAGCACTGTGATACTTGAGCACTAGATGTTTCTCCAAATCTTTGATACCCAGCTTGGTATGCAAGGTATGGAAGGTATTTGTGAAATCTAACATTGCTTGGTCTCTTTCTTGCCGCAACGTAGTCCATTTGGTATATAGGTTGTCATAACTTCCAAAAGGGTAGTATTGTTCCTTAATAGCATTCTTGAAGGATTCCTAGGTGGCCATGACTGCAAATAATGAGGGTTCCTCTATTTCCTTTTGCTCACATAAAGTTTCCCATCAATCTTTGACATGGGGAACGACTTTGAGGAGTGCAAAAGTAATCTTTTCTCTATTCGAAAAGTTATGGGCAAAAGAATACCCTTCTATTAGATTCAACCACTTGTCTACAACATCTACGTCTATCTGACCTTCAAATATAGGAATATCAAAGTTTATTTGTACCTTGAAGGCGACAATTCCTCCGCTCGAAGAAGATGCATCGCCTGTTGGTAGCCGCCGAAGGATTTGCACAAAACTATCCATCATCTCGTTCCTCTATTGCGTGAGGGCTTCCTCAATCAACAGTTTGAAATGATCTGCTGTCCCATCATATTTCTTTTCTCCTACCATGAGAGGTCGCTTGGGCGTGCGAGAGCTTTTGTCCTCAAGAGAAACAAGCTCGAGGCCCAACTCTTTGTACTCTGACCTTGTTGGGGACATGCATTAAGACGACAAGGAGCAAACCGATATGATACCACTGATCTGGATTTTATGAACATAACGAAATGAATACAGATTATTAATAGGTTTTTAACACAAAATAACAGAGATATAGTAAAACTGGTTTTCTATTCAATAATGAAATAAGCTGAAACTGTAAAATGCAGCGGAAACAAGCTTGCTGGAACGGTGGTGGCTTATCTCTGAGAAGATATGTGACGGTTCCACTCATTCACAAGAAGATGATTACAATGAGGCTCTGAAGGCCTTTTTACAATATGCAGGAATGCCAAAAACCCTAGACATCCAAAAACTTAACCCTAGGAGATGAAGCGCCAAAAGTCATGTGGGCTACGTTTGGGTAAGTTAGTACATTAACTTCTCGGGGTTGTAACTTTTGCATACGATCTTCGTTTTAGGCATATGATAGCCCGTTGGAAAGGTATTATCGAGGATATTCATTTTGGGGCCTCAATCATGCCTTAGGTTATCATTGAGAAGCTTGATCCCGAAAAACCTTCATTTAGGCCCTCAAAATGGCCCTGGAAGTAAAAACTGCTAAAAATAGTAAATTGCCAAAATTGCCAGAAAACTGTTTTGAGCCAGTTGGGAAAGGTGGGTGACCACTGATATCCACCTAGATCAATCCTATATCCTTAGGAAGCAATGGTATCCATTGCGTTGAGGTCCCCCATAAGATGAGGAAATTTCTGCTGAATTTGGCCCCGGGTGAGCCACTTGCCTTGGTGCAGGAGATGCCCTGCTTTGACGACTCGATAAAGTTGGATTCTTTGCTGTCAAGTGCCCTTGATCTGTGTGTCCACAATATGATCATTGGATGCCTGTTGTATGTAGTCAGGGTTGAGCTCTGTTGGTGTTAGTTGTTCTACTACTTCTGAGGTGTCCAATAATGGTGGGAAATAAGGGCGAAGGAGATCCACATTGAACACTGGGTGTAGGCCAAGGAAAGGAGGAATGTTGTGCTGAAAAGAATTATCCCCCATAGTCTTGGTGATGGTGTATGGCTCATAACAGAGTGGGCAAAGCTTTCGATGGGGTCTGGTAAGGCGTTCTTTCTGCAAGTGCAACCAAACTTTGTCGCCCACCTGAAACTTATATGGCACTCGATGTTGATCATGGCGTTGTTTGTACTTATCATTGGACTTCTGTAGGATATCTTGAACCTATTGGCGGATGTGCTGGATCTGCCCAATGAACTGAGTGACTTTGTCAGCTTCAATTAGAGCAGGAGATGAGTCGGTCGAGGTGACCACAATGTGAAGTGCAACATCTATGGGACCCAATGGTTGGAATCCCAACCCCACCTGAAAGGGGCTATGGTTGATTGAGCTATGAAGGGCTCGGTTGTAGCTACGTTGGACATAGGGAAGACTCTCATCCCATTTTCTAGGGTGCTGTGAATTATACATGTGAAGGATATGCACAATCATTCGATTTACGACCTCGGTTTGGCCATCTGTCTGAGGGTGGAAGGCCATGGATTTGGTGGGCTTGGTGTCCAGCAGTGACCAGAGGCTTGACCAGAATGTGATGAGAAATCAACTGTCCCGATCTGACACAATGGTTTGTGGGATTCCAAAATGTACCCAGACTCATTCAAAGAAGAGCTTGGCAGTGGCCTCTGCTGTGATGTTCTTCTTGCAGGCAACCAAAATCGTCATCTTAGAAAAACGATCAACAACCACAAAAACACAGTCGTTTCCCCGCTTGGTGGATGGGAGGCCCGACATGTAGTCCATTGAGATGGATTCCCATGGCCATTCAAGAGTAGGAAGAGGGGTGTACAAGCCCTGTTTCTTAGTGCTCGGTTTGGCAATCATGCAGGCAGTGCAGGACCTGATATACTTGCTAACCTCCTGTCGAGGTTTCAACCAATAGAAATGTTTCTGTAGCATCTCCATTGTCTTTTCAGTGCCAAAGTGTCTTGCCACCCAACTGTAGTGGGCTTCCCAGATCAACTTCACTCACTCGCTTGATTTAACAAAGATATGGCCCAGACGACACAACAACCCATCCTGAAGATGGAAATTATCGATAACTGTGTTTTCCCCCAACATTTGGTAGGTGGTGGCGAAGTCCGATTCTATCTCATCGAGTTGGGGCCATCTAGAGGTTTCATGGCCGCAAGATTCGAGCACCGTGGTGAGTGCCGCAACTGGCGGTCTGCTGAGGCAATCAGTGACGTGATTGGTGCTTCCTGTTTTATACTTGATGTTGAGGTGGAATTGCTGCAAGTATGTGAACCACTTTTGATGGCAGTCATTATGCAATTTTCCTTGTGTCTGCATGAACTACAGTGGCTTATGATCAGTGTGGATGACTGTCTCCTTCCCAAGAATGTAGTGTCTCCACTGGCGGCAGGCTTGCACAATGGAGTACATTTCTTTGTCGTAAGTAGGGTACTTACAGACAACATCTGATAGTGTCTCACTATGATAGGCCATGGGGTGGCCGTGCTGAGTGAGAACAACACCCACAACATAGTCAGAAGCATCTGTCTCGATCTCAAAGGGGTGTTGCAGGTCTAGTAGTGAAAGTACCGGGGGCTGAACACAAACACTGCTTCAAATCATCGAATGCTTGTTGTTGGGACCTCCCCCACGCAAATATTTCCTTACCACCACCCCTGGTGATTTGGCTGAGGGCCCATGCAATATGGGAGAATCCCAACATGAACCTGCAATAGAAATTGGCCAGTCCCAAGAAGCTCCGGAGCTCAGTGATTGTGGTTGGGGTTGGCCAGTCACAGATGACTTGGATCTTGGTTGGATCCACATGTAATCCACGCTGATCAATGATGTAGCCCAGGTAATGGACCCTATCGATGCTGAAGGAGAATTTTTCCAAGTTGGTGTATATCTTGTGTTGTCATAGGGTGTCCAGAACCTGCTGAATATGTTGCAAGTGTTCGGCCCAAGTCTTGCTATAAATGAGAATGCCATCCAA
The DNA here is from genome assembly GCA_032191745.1 of Picea mariana. NCBI lineage: Eukaryota > Viridiplantae > Streptophyta > Pinopsida > Pinales > Pinaceae > Picea > Picea mariana. Next base: position 10,489 of record JASDQU011313234.1, read on the forward strand.
ATACACCACTACAAAATTATTGGTGAATGGTCACAGGATATCGTCCATCAACATCATGAAAGTGGTTAGTGCATTTATCAAACCAAAGGGCATGATCAACCTTTCAAAAAGGCCTTCCTTTGACTTGAAGGCGGTCTTCCATACATCTGTTCTTTCTATCGGGACCTGGTGGTAGCCAGACTTCAGATCAATCTTGTTGAAGTATTTGGCCCCCGTGAGTTGATCAAGAAGGTCGTCGATTCCAGGAATCGGGTATCGGTTTCTGACTGTGATTTTATTCAAATCTCGGTAATCAATGCAGAGTCGCCAGGTTCCATCTTTCTTCCTTACCAACACGATTGGGCTCCCGTAAGGTGATGAGCTGGGATGGATGTGCCCCTTGTGGAGCATCTCTTGGTTATGTCACCTAATCTCCTCATTCTCTAATAGAGAGCGGTGATAGACTGGCCCATTGGGCAACGGTGCGTCGGCGGTTAGATCGATGGGGTGCTTGACCTGGCAGTGTAGAGGTACCCTGGTAGGTGAGGAGAAGATATCTAAGTATTCTTCCATGACCTTATCTACTTGCTTCTACTATGTGGAGAGGTCGGCCGTAGAGACCCTAGATGTGGCCATGATATTTTGCTTATTCTTTGAGAGAATCACAAAGAAGACAAACTTCCCCGTCTGAGAGATGACCTTCCTGCATTGCTTAGCAAAGATGAAGGAAATAGAACTCGGTGGGACCGCCTCGGGTATCCTATACAATTTCTTGTTCAAAGTAATAATAACACTATAAGGCCTAGACTCATATACAACATGACATTTCCATAAATAAGGTTGGCCCAAAAGAACATCACAAACTTCAAGAGGACCAACATCACACAATACCTCATCTTTGAAGGGCTTGATGTCGTACGATAGTCGACATTGTTGGCTGACGCGGAGATTGCTTCCTTGGCAGAGCCATCCAATGGTGTAGGGTTGTGGGTGCGACGTTGTCAGTAGGGCCAGCCGCTTGATGACCTCTACTGAGATGAGGTTCTTCTGGCTACCACTATCAACGATGAAGTGCAGTGGGGTGCCTTTTACCCACATTTGTGAGTGGAAGAGGTGCTCTCCTTCTTCTAGCTCGTCTGGTTCGCCAGGTAGAGCTTGGTGGTAGAACCAGTGGCATTGGGTTCCGTGTCAATGATCCATATTCCCCTTTATGGTTCTGGTTCAGAGTCAGAATCCATATCTAATTCAGAGGCTTTCACTTCGGCCACCAGCAACTGCTTTGAGCGGCAGTCAACAATGTTATGCCAAGGGCTCTTATGGAAGTCGCACCACTTCCTAGTATCTTTCTTTGTCTTTCCAGTGTCCTTCTTTGCTTGTGGCTTGGATTGGTTGTCCTGATACTGTCCATCTCTACTCTATCCTTTGTTCTGTGGATTGGTGCCACCCTTTACTGGATTTTGTTGTGAGGGGTTCCCTAGCCCAAATTGCCGCGTCTTTTGTTTGAGCTTCTGCTCGATTTTGACGGCATATCAGTAGGCCGCGCCCAGGGATGAGATGTCCAGAAATTACATTTCGGTCTGGTTGTATCAGTGCAGAGCACCGCGATACTTGAGCACTAGATGTCACTCTGAATCTTTGATACCCAGCTTGGTGCGCAAGGTATGGAAGGTATTTGTGAAATCTGACACTGCTTGGTCTCTTTCTTGCCGCAGTGTAGTCCATTTGGTATATAGGTCGTCATAACTTTTGATAGGGTAGTATTGTTCCTTAATAGCATCCCTGAAGGATTCCCAGGTGGCCATGACCACGAATAATGAGGGTTCCTCTGTTTCCTTTTTCTCACAGAAAGTTTCCCACCAATCTTTGACACGGGGAATGACTTTGAGGAGTGCAAAAGTAATCTTTTCTCTATTCGAAAAGTTATGGACAGAAAAATACCCTTCTAGTAGATTCAACCACTTGTCTATAGCATCTTTGTCCATTTGACCTTCAAATATAGGAATATCAAATTTTATTTGTACCTTGAAGGGGGCGGTGCCTCTGCTCGAATAAGATATGCTGGCTGTTGGTAGCCGCTGAAGGATTTGCGCGAAACTATCCATCATCTTGTTCCTCTGTTACGTGAGGGATTCCTCAATCAATAGTTTGAAAGGATCTCCTATCCTATCATCTATATTTTCTCCTTCCATGAGAGGTCACTTGGGTGTGCGAGAGCTTTTGTCCTCAAGAGAAACAAGCTCGAGACCTAACTCTTTGTACTCCGACCTCGTTGGGGACATGCATTAAGACGACAAGGAGCAGACCAATCTAATACCACTGATCCAGATTTTATGAGTAGAACGAAATGAATACAGATTATTAATAGGTGTTTAATAGAAAATAACAGAGATACAATAAAATTGGTTTTCTATTCAATAATGAAATAAGTTGAAACTGTAAAATGCAGCGGAAACAAGCTTGCTGGAATGATGGCGGCTTATCTCTGAGAAGAGATGTGACAACTGCGCTCATTCACAAGAAGATGATTACAATGAGGATCTGAAGGCCTTTTTACAATACACAGGAATGCCAAAAACCCTAGACATCCAAAAACCTAAACCTAGGAGATGAAGCGTCAAAAGTCACGTGGGCCCTGTTTGGGTAAGTTAGTACATTAACTTCCAGGGGTCATAACTTTTGCATACGATCTTCGTTTTAGGCATATGATAGCTTGTTGAAAAGTTATCACGAGGAGATTCATTTTGGGGCCTCAATTATGCCTTCAACTATCATTGAGAAGCTCGATCCTGAAAAACCTTCATTTAGGCCCTCAAAATGGCCCCGGAAGTAAAAACTGCTAAAAATAGTAAATTTCCAAAATTGCCAGAAAACTGTTTTGAGCCAGTTGGGAAAGGTGGGTGGCCACCGATATCCACTTGGATCAGCTTGTTAGCGAGTGGGGAAGCCATCCAAAAGAAATGAGATGTCGATAGTATTGCAAGTAACATTGAAGACTTTTGATAAATGGGAAGTTGATTTTGTTGAACCAATCAATCCACCAACAAGGAGGTCAGGAGAAAAATACATCATTACTGTAACACATTACTTCACTAGATGCGCTGAAGCAGAACCAGTTAAAGATTGTAGCTCGGAGACTTCTGTGTGATTTTTTTTTGAAAATTTTGTAACAAGGTTTGGATGTCTAAGAATACTTATGAGTGATCAAGGAACTCAATTTATGAATAAGACGATTACTGCTTTGATAGAAGAATTTCAGATTCATCGTCGAAAGAGCACACCATATCATCTTCAGGAAAATGGAACAATAGAACATTTAACAAGATCATAGAGAATGCACAGACGAAGATATGTAATGTAAGCAGAGATGACCAAGACTTGAGAATTCCTGCAGTACTTTGGGTGTATCATACTACGAGTAAGAAGTTGACAAGACATACTCCATTCAGATTAGTCTATGGCCAGGAAGCAGTTATGCCTATGGAATTCTTTGTGCCAAGTCTGTGTATTATCGTGTTGACAAAACTTACTGATTCTAGCGCAATAGAGAAAAGACCATCATAGTTAGTGGAACTAGAGGAGGATCGGTTTGTTGCATGATTTCATTAGCAAGTTTAGAAAGAACGTGAAAAGGCTTGGCATGATAGACATATTAAGCAAAAAAAGTTCCAGAAGGGAGACCTAGTTTTTGTCTATGACAACAAGTTTTTGCAGCACCCTTGAAAGTTTCAAATGAATTGGTTGGGTCCACATGTGATCATATTTGTGACAGAAGTAGGTGATGTTCTGTTGGAGAAACTGAATGGGGAATTTATGGAAGGTCTGGATAACGTTAATCGGTTGAAACTGTATAGGGGCAGTCGTGCTTCCGCGTACTAATTTGAGCGCGCAATATGTGTACCACAAGATGTATTATAGTGTATTATAGAGAAAAAGAAAATAAAAAAAACAATAAAATAGTTTGAAGCAAGAGACAAAATGTTGAAGTTATGCATAAGGTATTGTTCAAACAGTTAAACTAGTAAGGAGATGAACTAGAAAATGTCATAGAGATGTAGAAAGAGGAAGGAATTTTGCGCAGGGGGGAGGATTGAATTGCGAAAAAGATTTGCACAGAGGGTGGGAAAAACATTAAAGAACATACATGACTGGACAAAAATTAAAGAGCAAACACGTTGGCGAGGTAGTGGAGATGCGTAGTCATAAATGAAAAATGACAAGAGGATTTTTATAGGCTGGAAAATATAGCGTATGATTTGCCGAAGGATACGAAGTTAATGAAGAGTTAGGGAAAGAATTGAATGCAAATGAAACTAGATTAAATTGCAAATTTAAGTTCTAAGAAGAATGGAAACAACTGACAACCGGTCATAAAAGTAAATGAGGGGTTGATAGGAAAAGATTATTGTAGTTAGAGCATTCAGAGAGATAGGAAGAGCTGAGCGAGTTTGACAGAGCCAAGCAAGTAATTCATAGTTGTGAGTTAGTTGTATAGAGAAATGGTGCCATCGAAGATAGGAGAAGCCTCATCAAAACAGAAGAAACAACACAGCAGGCATACATCTATACCTATATTCAAGGAAACCTAGGAGCGTCAGTGTCAGGGCCAAGCCCAGTTAATTTTCTGAAGGATTATGTGCCACCCAAAAAGATGACAGTGAAGCAGGTTAAGCTACCAACAGAGTCGAAGTATGAAATTGTTGAATCAGAGATCCCACCAGATAATCTTTGAAGGTGATATGTTGGGAGGGATAGGGACCCTAAGATATGTAGACTACGATTTGGCGGGTGTAAATAGTTTTCCAGAGTTAGCACCAAATAAGTACAGTAGCATAAAACTCATCCTCGATTCACAGGTAGTTATAGTAGAGCCGCAGGAGTGGGAAGAAGGGCTGTAGAAAACATACATTTTGAATCTATTAAAGATTCCACATTTTGGTAGGAGCGCAAAGATCAACATTTGCGTCAAGTTTTTATTGAACTGCATTCTGGAGGATTTTTGTGGTTGGATAGGCTGGCGTCGATAGACACTCAACTCATTGCATGGATCACCGGGTTACCATCAGCAAGGGAAGACCCACTGCCATTATTCATGGATAAATCTAAGGAGAAAACCTTAGTGGAGAAGATGAAAGATAAGTATGACACACATAGAGGAGCACATGGTTTGGACATTTCAAGTATTAATGATGATACTGTCAGGTTCACGATGCAGGTGTTGGCCTATAAGTTGTTGAGAAAATATCGCAAATATCAAGTACCTGTAGGTGTAATATCAATAATTGAGAAGTGCGTCACAAGAGTACAAATGAATTGGGAGAGGTTCTTGGTAAACCAATTCTTGATGGATTGTAGGGAGACAAAAGATAAGGGAACATAATTCCATTATGCATGGCTATTGATATTGATTGCATTAGTCTCTCGGAGGGAGTTAGATGACACTCAATTTCTAGGAGTTGCGAAGAAGCCATGTTTGGCAGAAAAATATATGAACTTGTGGCATACTACACACAAGGAAAGACAATTGGATAATAACATCACTTTCTATGTTTATAAGGAGATAATTCGACAGAGCATTCAAGATACACCACGCATACTACCGCAGGTAGTGGAAGCATATAAGGTGATTGCGCTTTTTAAAGAAGGAAAACACCATATGTATATCCAAGCCAAGACGAATCTAGATCAATAGTGGCTGACAACCAGATAAAGGTTGACAGGAGATGAGGTTGGGAAAATTATAGAACACTGAGAGGAAGAATGGAAAACCGCAGTACCGAAAATGGAGCAGCTAGAAACACAACCCCAGAGAACGATCTAGAAGAAGAAGAAGAAGAAGAAGAAGAAGAACAAGAACAAGAAGGACAAGGAAATGGTGCATGAGACACACAAAAAACAATACAGCGCCCTGGAGAGAAGAGGAAAGAACACGATAAGGGGAAATCGATACACCAACGCAATAAGAGGAAAGCATTCAAGGAAGTGGCCACCCAGGCCTTAACAAAATATGACCTAGAGAAAATAGGAGATCAAGTAAAGGAAGTGACAGATGAAGCATTTCAACGTGCAACACAGAAACAAGAGGAGATACACTCATATGTGCAGGAGCAGAAAGCTTCATTGTGTTAGATTTTGGAAGTAGAGAAGATAGCACCAGAGCAAAGGGCAGAGGAAGAACAACTGAGAGTACAATGAATATTACAAAAGCAGGACCAACGACCTCTCATCCATTAGAATTATTAGCAGAGCGCCAAATGATAAAGATATCACCAGGGGCTATATATTTCCCCTCGACAGAGATGCAGGAGAAAACACAAGCATTAAGTCGTATTGACTTAGTCTTGTTGCAGTTGCCGATGAATGTATTAAAGGGATTGTAGACAAGTGTTATGTAGGAGATAAATTTGCGTGCAGATTTGATGACGATGAAGTTGACCAAAGTGACAAGTGATAAGACAACATTGCCTATAGAATACAACAAAGTTATGATGGAGAGGGACGAGGCCGAATGAAAAGAAGAAAGATTACAACAAGACATCCATAAGGTTTATAGAGAAATTCTATAGGTCTCAATGGAAGTAGATGCTCCATTAGAAGGGAAAGTGTCAAAGATTGGAAAAACCATTCAAGGCTTCCGCGGGAAGATAGTAGACTTAGAAGCGCGCACTACACCAAACACTCCACTTGAGGAAAGAGAGCAAAGAGAGAAGACAACGACGACAACAATGGAAAGTATCAAGAGTTTGGAGGAGGAGTGCACCAAGTTGTATAAAGAAAGCACACAAGTATGGACTCAACTAACAAAAGATGCAGAGTTGTAAGGAATAGGGCAGGATTTGCAAGCTACGTAGTAGAAGGCACACAAGTTTAAAGAGACGATGAGCACTCTGCCACCAACAAAAAATATGGCTATAATCGCGAAAAATAGGAAGCTGTACTTAGACATGAGCCAATTGAGAGAAAAACAACCGGCTCGTGCATATAAGATTGAGACACTGCAAGAGGAAGTGTTCTGGGTAACGAAGGAACTTGTAGCTACGCAAGGCATAATGAAGTAGGTAGTGCAAGAGAGTGAATAAAATATGAAGACCCACATTACTACAGAGACAACAAAAGGAATTTTGTAGAATGAAACATAAGTAAAGGAAATGGTCGTGACTGCAAGAGAAACATTCCAGAAGTTTATGGCGATGTGGAAAAAGGCCTGAAGTGGCTCAAGACGAGCCACATGTGACTATTGGAGCATGACATATTGGGACCAGTTTTGAGAATTGTGTAGGAGTAAACCACCCGACAAGTCGGCTAAGGAGTAGCGCGCGTAGAAGAAAGGAAGACGATTATTTCATTTTCATGGGTCAACGTGCGCGAAAGGTGGAAGTTAGTTAGAAGTAGTTAGGTGTTTTTGTCCACATTATAACGGGCTAAGCCCTAATGTAAAAGTATAAATATGTAAAGGGTTTTTGGGTTAGGGGGTTCGAGGAATATGTCTTAAGAGAGCATGTTTTGGTAGTGAAGTCGGGAGCCAAGTGAGTGTATGTTGTGACAGACCACAATATGGTAGTGATAGTAAGATGATATATCCCTTCTTTTGCTGAATAGTTTTTATGATATGATTTGATGGTTTCTGATATTGTTTTGAGGGTATAATGTAATTTGCAAGACATGCATGTGGCTTCGGTATCCAATAACATAATTTTATTGCAATGATAATAAGTGTTATCACGTGGGAGTCACACTCTGACTGCTAAGAGTGTGAGCCCAATACCCATCAAAGTATAAAATACAGATTTATAAAAGAGATAACAAATGGATGAAGGACTCTTAAGGTAATGTCATTCACAATTTACTCCATGAAATACATACAAGCAAATGTGGTTTTGAATAACTTTAGTCAAGGCTTTAGAAAGAAAGGAAAAACATTTCTATTATCCAAAAGATCCCATGTCTTGGTACATACAACCAGAAATATATTACTGCTGCATAAACAGTCTAAAAGCATGAGCCTCTATACATCCATTCAAACCTGAAAAATTAAATCAATATAAAAGGGTGGATCAACAAGAAAGAAAAATCAAGAAAGGAAGGGAAGCAAACTGCATATCAGTAGGCTACACCATGGGGCAATGGAGTCACACAAACATCCTGCAGATCACAGGCAATCCGACTGCCTACCAGAAAAAAGGCTTATGCAAAGATGGGTTGAAGAATAGAAGGGAAAAAAAAATAAGAATATCCACATAACAAAGATCCTTTCTGTAATATAGATTAAAGAGTGCTTGAACAATAATATATGATTAACAAGCAATTACGACAAATCCTTTGCAACTCATGAATCCATTAACCAAAGGAAGCTTTTGATCTTCAAAATATGTAAATATTACTCAAGAAAGATGATAAGAAAGAATGGAAACAAGAGAAAAACAGTATGGTATCACAACTTTCATGAATCTCTAATGGCAGAAATGCCTACAACACATTCCCCCAGGCTTACAAATGAGCAACTCAATTGCTCCTCTAGCTCTCTCCTCTCTTGGATCATGAATCCAACCCTTCTCCAAGAGCTCCCTCCTTCATTAAATATAAAATAGAATCAAAATATACTTAGGAGGTTGAATCCCATCTCTTTCATTGGATTCTAGGCCTTGGAGATAGGTGGCAACAGTTAAAGAGATAAAAATCCAACAAACTACTAATTTTCAGGAAATTGTTGGAAGTCATTAATAAATTGTTTCCAACTCACTGCATGAGGTATTTAATGGATCTAAAACTTATGTGTAGGTGTCCCTTAGCATCTAAATGATCTCTGAGAAGTCGTTCGAACCCTCCTTGATAGGTGGCAACCTCCCAACAAGGCGAATATCCAACAACTATGCAAAACAAAGAGTTTGCAGCACATTTTGCAACACACTGGTGTTTTGATTGTTTATCTCAAATGCCAAACTGGGTTAAGCTGAAATTTGGTCAGCAAGTCAACAAGGATATCATATTCCTCCACTGAACATTTCAGAGAAACCCACATCACTTTTTTGGATTTATGATCAAATCTGTAAAAGCAGTTGCTACAGGAAATTGCGTAGCAAATTTCACAACGCCTGTCTTAGTTTGCAACACCTGTGCCAGTTCGCAGAGGCAAAGGAAAATCAAGTGACCACACTCCTTTCTTGACCTCCAAACAAGATAAAAATCTCATGGAGTACCTAATGACCTTGAGTTTGATGCTGGTAATTTTGAATTTGCACCAAGATGCCTGCAACCTATCCAACCTACAACCCTCTTCCTTAACTAGTTCGCAACGCCAACTCAAATATAGCTTGCACACTTCGACGAGGTTGTTAGTTGATGGTATGACATAATCCCTGGAGAAATGGTTAAATGTAGGCTCTGAAAACCATAAATCCTCCTTTACATGATCAATCTTATGTGTTAACAATAAGAACCAAATTACAATTACCAAAAACTCAATCCAAAACATTATAACAATAAGTAAACTCCACATATCTAGTCTGTTCATTAGTGGATCTGACTTGAATACCAACGCATGATAGATATAAGCTCATATTTTCTGCATACAAGGAAGATACCTCTGAAATCCGCTGCATGCAAGAAAGATATCACCCATATCTGTTGAATACCTGTGCATGATAGATATAAGCTTGGATCTGTTGCATGCAAGAAGGATATGGCTCAAATCTACTGCATGCAAGAAGGATATAGCTTAGATCTACTACAATAATATTGGATCCGCTGCATGCGAGAAGGATATAGCCCAAATCTGCTGCAATAAGCTCAGATATGCTGTATGCAAGAAGGATATAGCTCAGATCTGCTACATGCAAGAAGGATATATCTTGGATCTGCTGCATGAAAGAAGCCTATATCTTGTATCTTCTGCAATAAGCTCAGATCTGCTGCATGCAAGAAGGATATAGCTCAGATTTACTACATGAAAGAAAGATATGCTGCATGCACTCCAAAATACCCTACCAATATAAATCCACGCTATATCTCTGATCTGAATCTTCCTGACTCCTGAACCTGTAACTGATGTGAATCCTTGAAGAAGGATCCAATCCTGTACTCAGAAGCCTAGTGAAGAATCTGGGTGATTCTTCCTATGGATTAGGGTGTGTCTTTCAACACCGAAATCGATCAATGGTGGTGGTTTCCTCCAGAAATCCACAAAACATAAAAAAATCACCTCACTTCTCCTTTGTTTGCCAATTCACAATTTAATTCTCAATAATGAGAGGAATTAGGGTTATATTCCCCTTTATACTTGATCCTCATTCTAATTCCTCATTCACTTTATTTAATTAAAGTGAATTTTCCTAAGTTTTGACTTTAATTATTATTTTGAGCCACTTAATCACTTTTTTTTTTACTTCATTACTTAATGTCACTTTCAACTTAGGCTTTTCCGGTAAATGACACTAAATAATTCTTTTATTCCCCTTTTCTCCTGACTATAGTCTACGAGAATTAGTATAAGATACTTAGTCGCTTCTCCTGGAGTCATCACTGGGAAAGGGAAATTACATAAGAGACTGAGAGAGAATTTTGGGTATGTTAGAAGCATAATGAATGAGTGCAATGCACATAATTTGTAATGAATGCCCGAATAATAAAATGAAGAAGCCAACTGTTGTGGATGTAGCCCATCTTGAGTGAGCCACATTAAATCTTTGTGTTATGATGTATGCTATCTTGTGATGAGTTTATTTTATGTTCTGTTTATGACACACACATATTGTATGAATGGTTAGTATGAATATGTTATTTGATATTTCTGCGCATATGGTATAATGAATGAAAGTTAGGTATAACGCACATGATTACTGTCTCCCATTTCTCCATGGCTGTGAAAGATTGGTTCCTATAGTCCCCATAGATACCTCGAGTGAGACTTCACTTGCTTGGGGGTGATGTCGAAAGGGTTGGTATCTTAGGGTTTTGTTGGTGAATTAATGTTGAATCTCGGGTCTGCCCAATGCGCGCCAACACCATCCATTCCAATAAACTTTCCATGCTCATCCCATTCATTCCCCAAGACTTCATAACCTGCCAAGAAAAAGTGGTTAGACAATATATATCATGCATATCAAACTTACCCAAATAAAGAACAAACAATATAAATACATTCGATGCCATCATTGCTACTTGATTTAAAAAAAAGTGACCAAGGTAATGTAAGCCATAGTAATTATTTGGTGGGTAGTATAACCCATTTTCCACCATAGTTTCTTATTCCAACATACCACCCTTTGTACTGGTAGAATGTCTTAGCGATGTTACAAAATAAGTGGCATAATATGGGATCCCCTCTGGGCCAGGTGCTTGAATACAAAAAAAAGAGAGTACTTTGTCAAAAACATAAATATATGACAACAAAATTATATTAACAACACTGTTAATGGTGTAGGTGGTTGAAACTTTTAAATATAAATGATAATGGAAGTTATAAAGCCATTATATATATATATATATATATATATATATATAAAATTCCCACAAACATATTATCATAAATCTCTTAATTATATTATTATGTATAAAATATTGAGAAAAAGACTAAAAAGAAAAAAAAATAGAGTGAACAATCAAATCCATCTTCAATCTAACAAAGTAATGTGTGATTTAGTAGAGGAATGATCCCTAAAAAATACTTCAGTAAAATCTATGAAACTTCCCTATTGAAGCAATATCTACTTCTTATGAGTTTAATTGTTTGTACATGAACTTGAAACAGAGGGTAAAGCCTACAAAACTTTGAAATATTCCTTAGGTTTCATCCTAATAATTGCTAGATGTACATGATCTCCCAAGCTGCATGTGCATAACTCCCATGACCTACAAATAACGAACCACAATGAGAACATGAGTATGAACTTATATTTGAGCCTTGGGTCAACAGAACCCTAAAGAATATTTGTTAAATCTTTGTTTTGAATTTTCATTGTAATTTTTGAATTGCCATCATACTGGGCTAGAAAAGTGGAAATTCTTGTAGAAGATTTTACCAAGAAGATCTAATCTATTTCCTTTTGGTAGAACATCACAAGGTTCATAGAAAATTATCTATATAGACAGGTCATTGCACTCAAGATATCTGAAGACAGAGACATATTTATGAGTTGTGGTTTTTTTGTCATTAAGATACTCTTTATGACCATGAAGGGAAGGGAGACACTTTTTTCTCAACTCCAAAATATGAGGTTTAGTAGATTTTATTTTTGGAAATGGGAGGTCCCTTCATAAGATAATATTTTATTTTTATAAGGTAATATTTTTTTATTTTTTTATTAATCTTCCTTTTGTCTACAATATTTTATTATATATGAGCCTAAGAGTTTTATAATATTCTTTGTTCATGTTCATGGGCAATAACATTTTCATTTATTTAGTAATTCCATTTACATGCCCTGGGCAGAGCAAGTGCCCTTATTGCCCAAAATTGTGAAGAAAGCAACGAGTCAATTGGGTTTGCATTCATGGGATGCATGATTAAGGGCAAAGGTTATAGTCTTTGTCATTTAATATACATATTTGAACAAGCACACAAAATCCATAAACTTGTCATCTGGTTAGTAATGGATGGATGTGTTAAAGGATGTGCAAATGTAACTTTGGAGTCCAAACACTTGGATCTAGTTGCTTTCCAGTTTTAGGACACCATAAAGATGAAGTCGAGGAGCAAAAATAATCTAAATATATTATTATTATAATAATAAAGATAAAGATTGACATTTGGAAAGGAAAGTATTATTATATTATATGTTTTTTATATCTTTTTGTATTGTTTGAAATGTGGTTGGTAGATAGATTGCCACCAATAGCCTTAACAATAACCCATGCAAAACAATATTATACGACCATGTAAACATTTTCTCTTGAAGATTTGTGTTTACGACATCTAGTTTATCCCTAGATCCATTACAACATCTAGGTTCTCTATAGCTTCGTTGAAGACCATGATAGCGTTTTCCTATGAAACACAATGTTACATAGAATGACCAAGTAATATTAAAGAAGATGCAGTCTATAGCACTATGAAATAACTAAAGTACAATGTTACACATAATGACCAAGCAATATTAAAGATGATGCAAACTATAGCACTAGACAATAACTAAGTGTTTTTCTTCTTCGGTCTTGGTTTGGCATGGTACAAATGATGTTCCACAATCATGAGGAAAAATAAACCTTATAAATATGGGCGGTGGAGATGAATAACAAAGATCCCAAGGGAAAGGAAATAGCCTTGCTGGCGTTTAGTAAGCCCTTCAAAGTTAAAGCTGGGAACAAGGTCATTTCAAAGACAAAGCTTGAGGCGATGGAATCAGAAGTTGAATCCTATGTGAAATAGAGAGAGATAAATGGGTTGGATCTTCTTGAGGCATAGAAACAACATGGTGCTTCTATCCAGGAGAAGATGGCACATTCCATTTTGCAACATATGTTGCAGGAAGATAAGGATAAAGAGCGTATGGAAACACTTTATGCAACACTATGTCAAAGAGTTAAAACAACTAAGGAGAAGTGTTTGGGTTTTATAGAGGCTAAAAAAACTCAATCATATACAACATTTATGCAAGAAATAAGGGTCACCAACACTGTATGTATTCAGAGGGAGATGGAAATTAAAAATCTGAAGAAGTTCAAAAATAAATTACAAAGGCTCTGTAAGGATACATACTTGATAAAATCAAAGAAGGTCAATTTTAATTGTATGATATAATGGAATGCAACAAACATAATAGACACTACAAGGAGAACACCTTCTTTTAGAGGTTTTTATGGAACCTCCTCGAAAACTTCTTCGCTTAGTTGTAAATAGCGGAGGTGGGTGACCGAAGGTTTTTCGAAGGTGCGAATTTATAAAACAGATGCCCCAATGTGCATATAAAAACTACTGCACCAAAGCTTAAATGTTCAAATGCCTCGTCATTGTTCATAGTGGAGGCACGTGGCAAGAGGTTTTTGTAGAGGTTTTTTAAATCGGTGTGTCTTTAACATATAAACAAACCAAAAATTTAATGAACAATGACCCCTTGTTGCGTCCATGTTCCTGTAGCACTGCCATACTTTATAATAAAATTACATGCACTAAATAAATCGCATCGGTGTCGTTGAACAAAACCCACCAGCGTGCCTATCGGTCTAAAGGTGCACCGAGGTAGGGTAAATAATTTTTTTTTCCAAACTAATTTTCATTGTTACAATACATCCCGTGCTTTCAAACTCTCAAGCAAGCACTGGTGCTCACCTTTTTCCCTATGACGCCCTGTTTTTGGTGCTCTACTGCAAGATACCAGATATATAAAATATGCAGAACAGAAATGAAATGCTAGAAATAATAGAATAACAGTGAAATATCCAGCATAATCTTCACAATACACA
>JASDQU011313235.1:2781-14787 GCA_032191745.1 Picea mariana
CCATATTTGGCCTCTCTCAACATACCAGATCTAAGCAAACTCACAAATGATCCTATATTGCATGACCCCACATGGCCTGCAATGCCCACCAAACTACCTTCAGACATCCCCAAGTTTGAAGGAAAGGCAAGAGATGACCCTGCCAACCATGTCATGAATTTTCACCTATGGTGCTCTTCCAACAACATTATGGATGACTCCATTAGACTGCGATTATTTCAACGCACACTCACTGGCCCATCAGCCAAATGGTATGTAGATGAAAAATCAGGGTCCCATGCGACTTTTGAATCCTTGGCCAAAGCATTTTTGACCTTCTTCCAATTACCAATCTGCCATGACAATGGTCTGGAACTACTCTCTAATTTCAAACAAACCTCAGCCACACATATCGCTCATCACATTCACGAGTGGCGTAGGCGACATAGTTTGTGCAAAGAAGAAACCACCAAACAACAGTGTCTTGACTGGTTTCTTAGATCACTTGTTTCTCTCCTCGATAAGGATGTAGCTTCCACCTTCCCTCAATTAGAAGAAGAAGCCATCAGTAAGGCTCAACAATACGACCTCATCTACTCACAGTCAGGGTAATTATACACTATACTTCCTGATCTCCCAAAACCCGTGCCGTTTGGCCAAGACAAACTTGGGATGTATCACTCAACAGATGGACTGATTAGTAATACCACTCACCATGGTACACAACCCCAACAACCACCAATGTATGGAACACCTCAATACCCGCCGGCATACGGGGGCACTTCTTATTACCCCCCACTCCCTTATCAACAACCATACCCTATTGCTATGCCTCCACCCATCAGTGGGACACCGATGGAACCCCCCATACACCCACCTATTCAAACGAGTTTTGGTACCCCCTCTACCTCAGCTTATAGTACTAGCGAAAGCACCATGCCTTCCTATGTACCTTACGGATCGTTACCCCCATAGAATCTGTACTTTCCATTTCCTGGTCCCCCATAACCCATCGCTCCCCCACATCCTCACGCTGGGGTGAATTTTGTTCAACCCTCTCTCGTTCAGCAATATCAAAATTTCGAATAGTTGAATACAACAAATCCGACCCATTCGTCGAACAATGCCAAAAAGAAAGGAAGAAACAGGAACAACAACAACCCAAGTCAAGAGGGGAATCAACCCCAGCAGAACCAACCTACTGGGATCAACCAGAACCAAGGGAATCAGAACCCCTAGGGGGGAAATAATAATAGGCGTCAAGGGAGAAATAAAAATACTATTAAAACCAACTTCCCCTGTGCCCTTTGCGGTGAGTTCGGTCATTATACTCATCATTTCCCCCAAATCGCTGATTTCAAATGGTTGAAAGACTCAGGCAGTCTACCCCATCCTCCAGCACCTCCTGCCCCTCAGCAGGCCCCACAACAATACGTGCAATAACCCCCCCCCCTTGCCATGGTGAAAAATCCTATTCCACACCAAGGTGTAATAAACAACCACCATGACACACAGCCTCCCCCACCTCAGGTGGGACAGTACCTCAACCCAAACAATCCAGCAGATTGCATGATCCTCCTCACTAGTGAGGAATAAATCCTTCTGCAAACACGTAATTGTCAGTATCATGCACCCGCTGAGTCTCCTCCCATCCCTCTAGAGACAAACCCTGCACCGACGGGACCCCCATTGGTGATCCCTCGCCCTAACACAGAGCCACCTCTTCGCATCCCTCGCATCCAATTACGTAGGAATGTCCACAACCCACAAGCTAGGGATGCTCATAATTACAGTTTGGTTGATGACTTAGCACAATCCCCAACTGCCATGTCAGTATTAGAAGTCCTTCAGACTTGTCCCACTCAGCGGAAATCATTACTTTCCACCTTGGGGGCAGTCGACCCCACATATACTCGACTCATTACATTTGATATTGACAGTGGAGAACCTCACCTTCCTGCCTTGATCGCTTTTCAAATCCCAGTAAAAATACGGAACATCACAGTTCATCGGTGTATCATCGATGAAGGTGCATCTATATGCATTATGTCCAAATTTGTATGGCATAAACTTGGTTCCCCCGAACTCATACCCTCTACCATTACCTTACAATCTTATGAGGGAGGACCATCATCTCCTGAAGGGATCTTCCAAAATGTCCCCGTAGAACTCGGGGGAAAGACTATTCTCATCGACATTGAATTTATCGACGCCCCACTCGATTATAATATCCTCTTCGGTCGTAGCTACATGTACGCTATGAAGGAAATTTCCTCTTTCGTCTTTCGAACAATGATGTTCCCCCACAACGATAAGATCATTACCATTGACCAAGTCTCACATTATGAGCCTAAACCTTATGCCAACATTGATAACATTCTTCCTCTCATCCACACGAGTCATGACGCATACCCACTCATCGAAATGGGTCCCGAAATTTTCAAAGATCCATCATTGTTAGGAACTTACCATGGAGCACCACCGCTCCTTCATCCTTCCAATCAAGTATGCCCCGTATCATCTAATGGAACTAACATAGAGGATACAATTCCTCCTAGAGAGGCTTCTATCATATCTGACGTCCCACTAGTCACAAAAATTCCCCCTCACGAGCCTCCTGTGAACTCGTCGACCCCACTAATCCACGATTTCACCCCTCCCCAAGGTCATATCCCAGTTTGGGAGATAGTTCCCCAAGGCATCACTCAAATCCCCTTATTTTACCCTCCACCTGACATCGAAGATTTCAAGTAGCCGCAATGCTTACCCTCCCTAATATGGTGCTAACAATTCTAGTTTGGTATTTACATCCACCAGAGATGGTCCCTCGACCATCCCTTCCCCCCCAAATGGAAGGAATCCCAATGACGATTCCCATACTTACTCCCACCATACCCTCTACACCCCCACTCACTACCCCACCCTACCATAGCTGGGGGAAGGAGAAAGAAGAAGGAGCCCACAACTCCACTTCCACCACGCGTCCAACCCCCTTGCGCACTATGTGAGAAAGATGGACACCAAACCAACAAATTCCCATCTCTACCAGAGTGTCAGAATTTGATTCCACTCAATCAAACTCCCTCAACACTCGCCACTATAGCTAGTACTGCCGCTACCATCCCCCATTCAAGTAGTAAAGGGTTGTGAACCAAATTCTCTTGCACTATATGTTCATAATATGGCCATTATACCCACCATTTCCCACCACTACCACACTTTCGGCATACATTAGCTGCAGTATGCCAAAGCTTCCAGAGTGAACCTAGTCCAGCTACGTCCTCCCTACCAAAAATCACTGACATCCATTATGTCACAACTTCAGTCAATGAATGTATGAGATGCCTGTGCTCTCTATGTGAATCCTTAGATCATTTTACATACCAGTGTCCTATAATCCTTGAATACAGGCAACTCCAATTGACCCTACTTCAAATATCCACAGAATCGATAGTTGACCTTACCTTGTCACTCGAGATTCTTCACGTCATTTCTCCTGAACCCGAGGCCCTTCCAACGCCTCCATGGTTCTTGGATGACTTATCTGAGGATTCACCCTGCAATCCCCCCAACTCTCCCGCTCATTTCCCTCTGGAAATTTTACATCCAACTACCATGGGTACTCCTCAGTACTTTGATATTTGGTTTATGTCGAGCGAACCATCGCAATTTCCTCGTGTTGTTCCCCCTACTTCTTCATCACTAGGGGGTAGCCACATGACAACAGTCACTGATATAACTCTTCACGACCCCTTGTATTCCCGCCAATTCAACTGTGACGAGGAGATACTAGAAGAGTTAAACAACCCTGACTACCCATGGGATGCGCTACACCACCGCGCACTCTTCTTTCCACAGGAAGCCTCCACGCATCCTAACCAACACCCCATATACGCAGTCGAAACCAAGGATTTTATCCCATTAGGGCCTATCGACTGGTTCAAAAACCCCATTCCAACCCCTGATGCTTTTGAAGAAGGCAACATGGCTAACATTTCCCTGACCATTAAAATCGACATTTCCATAAAAAATGGCGTCGTCGAGGAAATCACCATTGGGGTCGCTTGCACTCCTCAAGAAATCACTGCCTATAAATCCCTCTTCTAGGAATATCGAGATATTTTTCCCTGGTCATACACGAAAATTCCTAGCCTTGATCCCTCTATCATCGAACATTGCATCGACACTTGGCCCGACATTACACCAGTTCGTCAAAAACAACGACCACTACACCCATCCAAAGTAGTGGCCATCAAAGCTGAGATTGAAAAATTATGCATTGCCGAGTTCATCTACCCCATCGCCTATACATCATGGGTTTCCAACCCTGTACCCGTTAACAAAAAATAGGGCACTATCCATGTCTGCATGGACTTTCATGATCTCAATCATGCATGTCCCAAAGACAACTTTCCAATGCCTTTCATTGATCAAATTATTGATGAATATGCAGGCCACGAGGCTCTATCCTTCATGGACAGTTTCTTTGGTTATAATCAAATTCAAATTCACCCAGCAGATCAATACAAAATCACATTCACTACCCCTTGGGGTACTTTTGCATATCATGTCATGTTGTTTGGCCTAAATAATGCTGGCGCAACTTTCCAACGGGCTATGACATACATTTTTCATGATCTGGCCCATATCATCCTTGCATACTTGGACGACCTCACAACTCGATCCAAGAAACACACCCAACATCTTGATGATTTACGAATCATATTCCAACGGTGTCGTCAGTACAACATCCGCTTGAATCATCTCAAGTGTGTTTTCTGCGTCACCACAGGGCGCCTCCTCGGATTCATTGTTTCCCAAAGAGGTATTACCATGGACCCCCTCAAAGTCCAAGCTATCACTAAAATTCCACCTCCCCGAAATTTACGTTAACTCCAAAGCCTACAAGGCAAGGCTAACTTTCTACGATGATTTGTCCCAGACTATGCCATTCGCGCACATGGTTTCCTTCGCTTACTACGTCATGACATCCCATTTCAATGGGATGAACATGCCCAACAGTCATTTGATGATCTTAAAATGGCGCTCTCCAATGCCCCTTTAATTAGTGCACTTGACTACAATCGCGACTATATCCTCTACATATCAGCATCAGTTGTTTCAGTAGCAGGAGTTCTCATTTAGCTAGGTGATGAAAATCGTGAGCATGTCATTTATTACGTTAGTAAAAGCCTCTTAGGGCCACCCTTGAAGTATAAACATGAAGAGAAACTAGCTCTTGTAGTCATCCTCGCAGTTCAGAAACTATGTCACTACATTCTGGTTCGCACAACTAAGGTTGTAGTAGATTCTAACCCTATGCAATACTTGCTCAGTGGTCGGCAAATTAATGGCAAATTTGCCCGATGGATCATTATCCTTCAGGAGTACGATCTTGAATTCTCAACACCCAAGAGAAATAAATCCCTCATTCTCGCCGAACTTGTCACGACCCTCCCCTCTAACACAACCAGTGCCCCTCTCAATACCAACTTTCCTGACGAACACCTCTTTTACATCACTTCAGATGATCCTTGGTACGACGACCTCCTCATATACCTCCAAACTCAAAAGTTCAGTAACCACCTTTCACGAGATGATCATCATCATATTCTCCACCAGGCCCCCTGCTACCTCCTCATCGGAGACATCTTATACCGGCAAGGGGTCGACACCATTCTTCATCGATGTGTGACCATTGACGAGGTCGATAGAGTCTTGAACGACTGCCACAACGACGCATGTGGGGGCCATCTTTTGGGAATATCCACTACTTAGAAGATTATCCGAGCATGTTACTTTTGGCCTACCTTGTTTCACAATTGCATTCACACCGTGAAACGATGCGAGAAGTGTCATCTTTACACCAACAAAGCCCGAGCACCACCTACTCTTCTTCATCCAGTCATCACTACTGGCCCTTTTTGTAAATGGGGCATCAACTTCATGACTTGTAATCCACCCTCCAGCAATGGACACAAAAACATTGTTGTCACGGTCGATTACTTCACCAAATGGGCTGAAGCTATGCCCACCTTCAACAATACCACTGACACCGCAACGCATTTTTTCTTTAACCACGTCATATCTCGCTTTGGAGTACCACTCCAATTGGTTTCCGATCATGGGAAACACTTCGAGAATGAGATTTTCGTCGAACTCTCATCTCGATTAGGATTCTCCCACGAGTTTTCCTCACCATATTACCCTCAGTCTAATGGATAGGTCGAAACAGTTAACAAGGTCCTCAATACCATGTTACAGTGCACGGTTAATAAACATAAGACCAATTGACATCATATGTTATTTTCCGTGCTATGGGCTTACCGTACGGCTATGAAAACAGCTACTGGTTTCACACCATTTCATCTAGTCCATGGGGTGGAGGCCATTTTTCCCATCGAGTGTGAAATTCCCACCTTATGCAATGCAATTGAGGTATTACCCGACACTGCTCCAATGGAGCAGTGCTTGCTGAACTTAGAGTCCCTGGATGAAGATCGTCGATCTTCGTTATACAACAATGAGGCAGCTAAAAAACGATCAAAGGCTACCTTTGATCGACATGTCAACCTTCTCTCATTTCGTGAAGGCGACCTTGTCTTTTCTTACGATATCGCTCATGATACCTTTGGCCATGGAAAATTCGAGTCACTATGGCATGGCCCATACATTATCCAACATTGCCTCACCAAAGGCGCATACATCCTGGCCTCTCCCGAAGGCCTCTCTCTCAAAGAACCCGTCAACGGGTTATACTTAAAGAAATTTTATGCTTAAACGTATTCATTCTACTTTAGGTTATTTCTTTTATAGTGTTTTTAATCCTTTTTCCATCCCTCACATCTAAACTATCATTTGTTCTATTGAC
Source organism: Picea mariana (assembly GCA_032191745.1). Lineage (NCBI taxonomy): Eukaryota > Viridiplantae > Streptophyta > Pinopsida > Pinales > Pinaceae > Picea > Picea mariana. Next base: position 9,632 of record JASDQU011313235.1, read on the forward strand.
AGATGCTTCCTCCACCAGCCTACCACATCGTTTATGCCAACGGCGCCATCCGTTGGACACAAAATCTCACTTCGGCCACTTGGGCTCTCTACACCTCCTCACATGAAATGCTCCATTCGAACGACATATGTTTGGGTTCAACGACCAACAACCAAGCCGAATACACTGCCGTCATTGGCCTCCTGGCCGATGCCTAGCATCATCGTATTCGTCACCTTACCGTCTTTCTTGACTCTCAACTAGTCATTCTCCAGCTCAACAATGTGTACCGCGTACGCGATCCTTGCCTCTTTCGCAAATAACTTCAGATTAGACTTTTATCTCGACATTTTGATTCCATTACATTTACACATATTCCAAGACCTTTGAATCAAATTACAGATAACTTAGCTAATATTGTGTTAGACTGGCATATATCACATCAAGATAGCTCTACACATACATAAATATATCAACAATCTGCCATAGCATATATAGATTAGACATCATAAACACATTAACAAAACACATGTAAACACCACGTAGATCTCAAAATGTATACTCATGTATATATAAAACGGTCCACAGTGCCATCCAAATGTTTACATACAAAAATACAAGTATCCACAGGCTAGTGAAACACCTCGGTACAAAATGGGCTCACCAGCCTATATACAAAAAGACAAAAATACATAGAGCACTACTCAAGGTGCCTCTAGAGCACCACCTCTTGCCCCTCCCTCAGGTGGTGGTCCCCCACCCACTACTGGTCCCTCCTGCCCCAGAAGTAATCGTCTGGTCATCGCAGTACCTGCTACTGCTGCCCATCGTACCATGGCCCACCATGGCCGTGGAATTCCCACACACTGCTCTAGGATTCCCTCATCCTGGATGTGTGACCACATGCCCTCAGGCACACCCTGTAGCACCACCTCTAGGCAATGGCGTATGTCCTCACAATCTACTCCGGCATCCGCCGGAGGAGCATGTGATGGCCCAGCACTAGGGTCATCAAACCGGTGTCTCCTCCCTGCTCTCTCAGGATCAGCTAGTCTCACCTCGACATCCTCATGCTGACATCTCTCTCCTACCTGTGGCCCTCCTCGCGACGGTCTCTCTATCTCCTGGCGAGACGACGCTCTCTGCAACTCAACCTTGTGCCCGCGAGGTGCCACATCTGTACATACAAACAAGCAACATATAGTATCAACATCTATATCATATACATATGTCATGCTATCTCAATATATATATATATATATATATATATATAACTCATCAACATACCTCGACGGACAAAAACCTCCCCTAGCGGTAACCCCATGTCTGGATCCTCCCGGAAGTCAACACCAGCATATGGGAACTGTAAAATCACCTGCGGCATATGTCGCCACACCTGTGCCACCTTAGCAGTAAAGAAGTGGCCGCCCTTGCCACCACCGTGGTGAAGCAAAACTGTCGACCACCATTTTAGTCGTGACTCTCGTGTCCCAGGCACACCCATTAAAATCCTAGGGTGCAACATAGGCTCCCTCTCCAAAAACCAGGCCACTAGGATGGACCCGAAGGAAAACTCTCCTATATCTGTGGATCAACAGTGGTCCAGCTGCCCTACCATCTTGGCATGCAGTGTAAGCCCCCAGGCAAAGTGCTCAATGGCCAACGCCCTCTCCATCACACACAACTGACCACCACTGATCAGCTGCGTCGCAAGAGACCCATACACTCTCACAATCATCGCTGCTATACAACGATGCACTAGAGCATCCATCGCCCCAATGCTCACAACAGTGCCAGACATAAATTTCGCCCCCAAACAGTACCTCTAGCCAACTATCGCTAGCGCCACATCCCTCGGTAACACTGGCTTCGCCAGTAGGGGCATTCCTCGAAATGGGAGCCCAGTCAAAAAGTATATGTCCTCCACCACAGTTAAGGCAATCTGCTCTCCCCACACTATGAAACAATGCAGGTCCAGACTCCACATATGGATAAGGAACTGCAGGAGATACTCCTATGCCTATATCAACGGGCACTCAAAGAACTTCAGCAGCCCACAGGCTTCCAAAGTCGCACTTACCCCCGGCTCCTCAATAGCCACGACGTGTCTCAGGTGGGACCAATCCTGCTCTCACCAACCAACCGGCATCATGCACGATGATCACCTACAACCACATAAAACAGTCCTAAGTCAGCCAAATGGACCATAAACAACCTTAAAAAGACAAGTTTTACACCCGTCAACCTTGCCTCCAAGGCACGGTTGTTTAACCCACAGGCACACACACATGCATGCCTGTTTACTCCACAGGCGCGGATGTATGCGTGCCTGTCCACTCCACAGGGACTCACTCAGGCGTGCTTGTCCATCCTTCAGGCGCGCATGGGTGTGTTCTTGCTCAACATATAGGGGTGCCTTCATGCATCCCTATCACGAACATAAGCGCACCTGCCCAATAGACAACCGCACACACATGTGCAGCTGTGCAGCCAACAGGCGCACACATAGTGCGCGCCGTTGTCCCCCTTACAGGCACCCCCATGCACGCCTATCCGGTGGGTAGGCGCGCACTTGTGCGGGCATGCTTCTAGATCACCCGTGCATGTGGGGGCCAACACCCATGGGGGCGCCTGTACGACCCTCCGTATAGCCCCTGCCCAAAAATGGAAACTCTAATTCTATGCAAGATGATCAAACCACTAACCTGAAGTTCGCTGGTCCTCGATCGGATGCCTCATCCTCCCAGAATCTCCAAATCTCCTCTGAATACTTCTCGTCTAGTCACTATAGCAGCAAGTACAAATGAGGTGGCAATGTGGGCCCTACAACTATATATAGGCCTTTTCGCCAAACTTCCACGCACCATTCTAGGAGCTTCGGGTGTCCATTTCTTGATCCGTCTTCAGCCATGGGATCGGCATCCCATCATCTACATCATGATAGTCCCTTGGTCTCTTTTCATCTTGAGCCCCTGGGATGCCATTTTTTCATACCCTAACCAGGTACGCATGCACATATTCAAAATTATCAAATAAATGCTCATATGTTCGATTCTCTTCAGATATTGTTCACGTCGGGTATTTGGTTTTCATATGTGCAGATACTTGGTCATCATACATCAACGCAACACCTTCAGGTATATACTCAGTACTAGCATGTAGTCATTCCCTTTGAATCTCACTTGCATCTCTAGTCACACCCTCTGACATTTTCCTCTAGGACCCCCATCTCCGGCTCTACAGTACCAACACGTCCATTTGCATCTTCGGTACGGACACCCGGTAGCACTCTTACCCACATGAGTTGTCCCATTCATAGCACCCTTTTGCACCTTTGACACTCATGCTGTTTTTCAAAACCCTTTAGGGATGGGAGTCCTGATAGTCTTACATCATGTCACGAATCAGCCACATACTCCTTCTCCTCATTTTTCTAGCTTTCCCAACAGACTCCCATATTATCTCTTCACGGTTCTATTTTTTGACTGCACCTCAGCAGTATCATGAACCCTCCATTTCATCCACAATCAATTTTCCCATCTGCAAATTTCCCTTCATTTCACCTACCTCATACAAAAACCCACCCATGGGGCCCCCACCCTCCACCAGTTCTCCGAGCAAATTGTGCCCTACCCGGGCCAACCATATCACATTGGGGCACCCGTTTCTGTATTTGTACACTTATCCCAAATTATTATTTATTTATTGTACAAATGCCTTTGTTTCCAGCAATTACATTACCTTTTTGTCGTCACCTTTGGCGACCTTGTTCCCTTTTTGGCCAAAGAAACCCATGTCACCCTTGGTTGGGGCACTACTTATCATCTACCCTTGACGACATCATCCATATATTCAGAGTATCCCACAGGCCACTTACCTCTGCCCTCTGAGTTTGTTCGCCTTGTCCTGCCTCTGGCACAACTTATCCCCTATCTTGCTGTCCCCCTGACACTCGACCTCGTTGAACAGTTGCGGCCACTTTTATCTCACATATACCCCAACCAAGGGTATTCTTGAGTCTTCCTACATCTTGACTTCATCCATGTACCTCCTCCAATTCCTAACCTCACCTCATAGATTTCACGAAGCCCTTTGCTTCTGGGAGTCGCATCCCCCTTTTTTGTCAACATCAACACAGTTTTCCAGAAGGGCGACATTATCTTGACTCTCATCACCTTACCAATGAGAGCTCTTGGACGACAAAGGGAGAACCACAATTGCTCCCTGCTGTCATTGACCCCCATAACATTCGACGTCAACACTTTCTCATGTTATGGTGGGTCTTACTTTGTGACTATTGCAGTTAGTTCTTATACTTGTCGAAGACCTCTGAACTTGGCTGGGCTATCAATGCCTACAGAATCTGTGATACTTCTTACGGATGTCACTGCCTACTGTTCAGAGTATGTTCCTCCACAAAATTGTCTTCTACCTTTATCACGACCACCCCTGAGGGCGCTGCAGTTGTCTACATCACACTTCATTCCTCTTTTTGAGTTACATGACACAAGCATGGGGCATGCCCACCTCGTTTGTACACAGTTTATTTTTTACACACCTTATGGAAGGTTGGGTTCTACAGGTTCCCTTCTCCCTCCAATGGGGCACTCTTGACAATCCCACTATTGCTCTCTCTTACAACAACACTCTCAGTAGAAGAAACATTGATGGATTTTGGCTATACATATTCTCCTAACCTCATCCATCAAGGGGCATCTGTTATCACTGAAATTTCATCCGCAAATGGTTACAAGAATTCAACATCGTCATTATTAGGTCATCCATGGACCTAAATTAACACAAAATCATTCACAAAGGGTCAAAACTATACAACTAGTGCAAAAATTAAAGGGCGCTATGAAGACATTGGATGCACGTGCACATGTGCAAAACATGAACGCAAAAATCGTGCACATGCACACGATGCGCGACTGTGGTCGCAAAAAGCCGTGCACCTGAGAAATGATGCATTTATGAGAGTGGTTGGCCTCCCACCCACTTCTGGTTCAGCTTCCAAGTTGATTTGACACTCAAATCTGGACTGGATTCGACTAGGTGGCTGGTCAAAGACCTAGAAATGCCCTAATTAGCCTCTTTACACACTACAAACTAGTTGGACAATAACTGAAAGGAATGCTATAAAAAGGCCATGGATACACTTCATTTTTCAAGGAATT
>JASDQU011313236.1:13051-24778 GCA_032191745.1 Picea mariana
TACACCCCTTTTTCTCCATTTTTATTTGGTCATAATATCGATGCTCAAATGAAATTTTTTATAAGATGCTCATTGCAATACTTATCAACTCTATAAAGATGAGAAAAAATATGAACTCACTTCTTTCAATACCTCTTACTTATAATGTTAATACCCTACAAAACATAATACATAAATACCTTTCTCTCTCACTTTTACATCACACCAATCCATGTCATCTCATATGGTTGCACTATCCCTCTTCCAAACTCTCTCAATAATAGATTCTCATCCTTCTACCTGGGTGCACTCTCACTCTGCTATTATCATTCTAAATACCAAACCTCCCCAATGATTTTTAACTCAATATTTGTTTTTTCTACCACACATGAATTAAAAAAATACATATATGATCTATTATACCTAGTTCCATAATTGATTTCCCTTGTCTTCTCACTGGATAAAACAATGAGGTAGCCCCTTGTTATTTTATGTCTTCTCTTTTCCTTATCTTTCCATTAGTTGCCAAAATCAACATTTTCTAGTTGAATGAATCCTTGTTCCTATTGGGAGTATTTTTGGGCTAACTTAGACATCTCATTATCAACTCTATCCACCTCTTACATGGTAGCACCCAATATTACCTAGTTCTTCCCTTGTCTTCTTCCTCTCCTAGTCTTCCATGCTCTCCTACATACTCTTCCTATTTTCCTAGTCCTTCAAGTGCTTGGGGAAATTATCACCTCTCCTCCTTAGATATTCTTCCTTACACCCTTTTTCTCCATTTTTATTTGGTCATAATATCAATGGGTCCCTTATAGGTCATTATCTCAAGAAAGACCCTACTTTTGGAACTCATTATTATTGTCCTTTTGGTATGTTCCAAAAATTGTGCAAGTGACATCCACCATTCTCTTCCTATTATATTAGTAATATTCCTCTTATTATTATCAATGAAGGAGTTGATAACTAGCGCTTATATACACTATGCCTAAATTATCGAGGCATCAAATAACATTATGTTTTTACTAGAATATATGAGTCAATGTCATAAAGACCCTTTAGGTTCGTAAGAGTTTCCAAATCTTCAAGGTGTTAAGAACCATTATTTCCCAAATCATTCAAAACATAGAAGAAAATTGACCAATAGCTTATACATAGGTGATGAAAGAGATTTTAAAACTTTTCATAAATCACAACCCTTTTACTGATGGTGTCTTCATGGGTTCAAAAACTTACTTTACAAACCTAACAATATTTCTACCTTTCAACATTCTCATGAACCCTTGGGTTTACCATTACTCCTTCTAATGAGGATGGCATAGACAACTTCAAATGATCCACATATACATTGGAATATTTTCCCATATATGGTGACCAATCCAAGCAAATAGCTTTTACTCATTCTTATCCACAATCTTAAAATATCATTTTAAACCTTTCTTTGGTGGGTGCAAACACAGTTGATAAAACTTAGGATTTATGTGTTGTTAAATGCTTATCATGCATCTTTTCGTAACTTGATTGAGATTCCTACAAGATGGTTGCTTATACCTACACATGTTCATGGATTTTTCTTTTTAATGAAGTTCACATATTTTCCCATTGATCAATTTTCTTAATTGTTCCACTTTGAGGGCTAAAATTGCAAGTTAAAGTGAGTACAATAAAATATGAGAAACTCATAGGTGGAGGATTTGAGGTGAGCAATGAATTGTGTAATTAACGATGATATATATAAGGGACAAACAATCTTCCCAAATATTGGGATGTTATAGCCTCACAATCCTCCTTCAAGCCTACAATCATATCAAAGACTCGAGACTTGCATATATATACAAGTTTTGTAAGGTTTTAACCATTTTCCAAAATTGGAGCAAGATGTAGGTAATCCCGTATATTCTTCAAGTACATAAGAGTTTAACTTTAGAGCTATGGTCAAATAAAAGAAAACTAGAGGTCTTAAAGTAAATTGACCTTGTTGTTTTGTATATATTTATCATACTTGATTACTAAATCAAAATGTTGCAGGATAACATTCACATGAACTATGGGCTTTGTTGTGACTTGGATTGTGCAATTAACAATGACATATATTAATGACAAAAAATCTTCCCAAACATTGGGATGTTATAGCCTCACAACAAATGAACCAATGTTTGATTTATATGCTTGGGATACCCATGCAACTGTAAATAAATGATAGAATTCTCTTCAACTTATATCCATTATCATCTAGAGTGTGGATTAAAAGTTTCTTGAGAATCTATTATATCTACTACACATGATAAATGTAGATATTCCAAAATGCAACTTTACATGAGTGAAAAAGATAATTACATCTTGTTTTCATGTTTCAACATGGTATAAAAACTACCATATTATTTAGTCTTGTTTACTCTAAAATTGTAACATCCCGCTCTTGCGCACTTAACAAACTTATTCTTTGAGGGCACTTGCTTGCAAGTGATCCGGATTACTATACTATTAAACATTTGATTTTTATTATGAGACATTATGGGTTGATGGCATGTTTTACTGCATTGACATATATAGGTGCTATTGACTCGGTTTTACTGAGAGTGCAGGATCTTGGACCTCGAGGATGCAGAGGCATTGATGGAACCCCTTGGACTCCAGATCGAGTCTGGGAGCATACCATTGGGGTTTGATTGTTTTATATGTGATATTAGTGCATCTGGTTAGATGATATGATATGGATATATTTTGACATGATTCGTTGATGATGCAGGTTGACGATAGCTTGCCGAACAGACTCTCATGTGGAGTAAAGGGGTCATGCACAACTACCAGAGAGGTTGAGGGAGAGGTGTGGATAGCAGCCCTGCCACAACTTACTCGCACTCCGGTCGTGGATCGAACTATAGGTTAATGTTTGCCTAGTTTGAGAGGACCCACATTGTTGTGAGGGAAGACTGTGACAGTGGCTCACGATGATTCTAAGGGGTGCGCAATAAGGAGGGGGCCTTATTCCTTAGAGGCCCTTAGTCTCCCACAAGTTCACCTGGCAGAGTATTGACTCTAGGGGTTTTATGATGTCTACCAAGTCATTCAAGAGGTGAGTGGCACCCTTGGAGCACATAGTGAATCCTAAAGGGCATGTCGCACAAGAAAAATGGAAAGAGGCGAGTGGCACCATTGGAGCATGTAGTGCATCCTGAAGGGCAAGTCACGCAGGAGAAACAGGTGAGGCAAGTGGCACCCTTGGAGCACCTAGTGCATTTTGAAGGGCACATGGAATTATTAATGATAAATGAATGAACCCATATGGCCTTAGGACTAATAACGTGATGAGAAATTTTTAAAACAAATTCCCTAATAAAATGTCACCCATGAAAATTAAAGTCTAGGTCTAATTTACTAGTGGAAGAATTTTCTCTATCCTTTATAAAAAAAAAAGGGAAAAAAAATCTATATGTATATATATAAGTATATATATACTTATAAAAAATAAAATTAAATAAATAAATAAATAAAATTTTTATTATATTATGATAGTTAAAAGTTAATTTCTACACCTACCAAATTGAGTTCTAAATGAAAAGGGGGAAGAGGGAAACATAAAAAGAAAAGGGAAACACAAGGGAAAAAACAAAAAGTTAAACTTAGTAAGGTATCTACCATTAAAGAACTTTCTAATTTTAAACTGAACTAGCAAATTAATAATGGGGAAACTCATTAAAACCTGTAAGAGAATTTGGGGACACCTAAGAGAGATTCTAGGAGTGACTCTAGGTGGGTGAGGGAAATAAGGGTAATTAATTAATTAAAGAAATTAATTTATGGAGGAAATAAGGGGATGGGTGACACATGTACGGGGAGGATTTTTTATGAATTAATTTGTTAAACTTTAAATAAAATGGGATTTGGGAAAGTAAGGGACTTCGAAACTCTATATATTGAAGGGAGGAGAAGGATGAAGGAACTCTTCTATTTTCATAACGTTACGCTGCAAAAATCTCTACTTGACTGACTTATCTTGTGGGAGTTGGGATACCCAGCTCGGTGAGGAGTGGTAGCTTAGCCTTGCGAGGTGAGTTGGGAGCTAGTTGATTCTCTGGTTAGTGTGCATGACTCCTTTGTGGCTTAGGGGGCTACGGGGGAAGAAGAGTACCCCTAGAATTGGTTGGGAGGTACTGGTGATGTCTCATCGGTCGAAAAGCGGGTGTTGCACAGAGCGAGCAGGAAATCAACTCAGAGCGGGCGATTAGGTAATGGTATGCTTTCTTCATTTTGTATGGTAGATTGTAGTAGTAATATGCTTTGGATATACATGTTTAATGGGTAAGTAAATTGATTGTCTAGTGTTATAGTTTTTGACTGAATTTTCCTTAGCTTATTTCGATGATTGATTGTCTCCCATGGCCTTCGATTTATGGCATGTCTTGACCGCCTTAGGTGTATTTATTTGTGAAGTTTGTGGTTTTTTTTCCTTTTGTCTCTAGCTCATCAGTCCTCGCTTGAGAAGTAGGCCAGGAGCCTGATCTATGGTCGTCACTTTGGCATTAATAGACCTATGGATCTCAATGCCCTGCTTTTTTCTGCATGGATGATGAGCGAAGGACGTTCTTGTCAACCTTATACCTTCATTCTTGTCCTTGGATGATAGTTGATTTCACCATCTGGAAAAAACCTTTGCGTATGGATTATCTTGCATGGTTTTTCTCTGCACCTTGACTAATAGCGTCATTGTTATCATTTCCATGACTTTTCCCATTGGACCCTCTCATTTCTCTTACTGTTGTCTGCGTTGTATTGGTATTAAGGAAATGGAAAAATGAATTGATTCCCTGTCTGCTTTTTATATTTGGTGTTCTGGAAATGGAAAACAAAATGACTTCATGCCTGCACTTTTTTTATATTGGGTATTCTGGCAATGGAAAAACAAAATGACTTCATGCCTGCATTTTTTTGTATTGGGTGTTCTGGCAATGGAAAAACGAAATGATTTCATGTCTGCATTTGTTTTATATTTGGTATTCTAGCAATTGAAAAACGAAATGACTTCATGCCTACCTTTTTTATATTGGGTATTCTGGCAATGGGAAAACGAAATGATTTCATGTCTGCAATTTTTATTATTTGGCATTCTGGAAATGGAAAAATGAAATGACTTCATGCCTTCATTTTTACATTTGGCATTCCGGCAATGGAAAAACAATTAAATTTCTAAGTCTCTGTCTTGCACTTATGAATTTCTGTTTTTTTATTACCTCTTGTCTGACAATTCGCCCCTCTCTAGACTGCATTTCGTTTTACTGCTGGGGTGACTTTTTCCTTTGTTGAAGACTTAGTTAAGCATTAAAAACTTACAGATATTGGATTCCTGGAAATGCCCACATTTTTTCTTTTAAAAGATGACTGATATGTGGTTGAATTACCCACAGTTTTTTTAATTTAATTCGAGACTGAGATTGCTATGGAATGCCCATGTTTTTGTCTTTTAAAGGTTGACTGATATGTTGTTGATTGCCCACAATTTTGTCATTTATTTTGTGACTGAGATTATCATGGAAGGTCCACGCTTTTGACCTTTAAAAATTGACTGATACGATGTTAATTGCCCACTATTTTGGGTCATTTAAACTCGTGTCTGAGTTTGCTGATTAAATGCCCACGTTTTGACTATCAAAAAGATTGACTGAGTTTGTTGTTAACACCCACATTTTTCTATTAAAACGATGGACTGAGTTGTTGTTAAATGCCCATGAATTTTCTTTAAATTATAGCCCATGTTTGTTGAGGTATGGCATAGTGTTTCTCCATTAATTGTGACTGCCTCTTGCTACTGGTGTGACCACGTTTTTGCCCCTTTAAATTGTTGATTGTGGTTGTTGGAATGGATACAAATTTCCCTTAAGTGTTGCCTACATGTAACTATATTATTTCCATATTAATTTCTAGGATAATTTGCTACAGTGAGTTATTGAACAATAGTTTCCTTCTTATTGATTAATTTCCATATCGATTTAAACAACTAACAGTCATGAAAATTGCCTGGTTATTGCCTTATTAATTGTTTGTTAATAATTATGTCAATTTCCCTGTGAATTTCTATACTAATTTCCAGGTTAATTAACATGTTAATTTTCTCATCATGCTATATTATTTGTTAGGATAACAATCATGTAAATTGTCGTGTTATTGCTAAATTAATTGTTATCTTGACTGTTATGTCAACTACCTTGTTAATTGCGATATTAATTGTTAGGCAACAACTATGCTAATTGCCTTGTTAAATTGCTACAACGATGTTAATGTTTAGTAGTTTCCTTCTCATTATTAATAAGATAGGTAGTATTGTTGGTTCGGTCAATATAGATAGAACACATGTCGAGATTTAATTGTTCATAAGTGTTATAATGGTAGCATTCTACAATAAAATTGTTAATGTTGTTAATTAAGTTGATGGCTAGTTGGATGGAGATTTTGATTAATACTGAATTGCCCAATTAGACTGTGATTAATGATTAAATGAGTTTAGTAAGTATTGACCCAAGTAGAGGTTAAAATCGCTAAATTAAAATGTGTTTAATGATTAAATTGTGATGCATAATTGTCAAATTGATTCGTAGTTGATGTTATTTAGATTGAATTTGATGATTTAATTGTGATGAAGAATTGTCGAAGTGATTCGTAATTGATGTTATTGATTGAATTTAATGACTAAGGTATAATGTAGAATGTCCGATTGGATTTTATTTAATGTTAATAGGATGTTAAGTTAAAGGCTGATTTATAATTTAAACTTTCTAAAATTAGATGGATAATCGATGCCAAAAAAAATTGTAACTTGACGTGCCCTGTTATAATGGAACCCATGTTAAATTACAATGTAATCATGGATCGGTTAGCCTCGGTGATTGGTGGGGTCGGGGATGATGTTGTGTGGGCTAGCTTCAGCCCTTGTCTTCATTCTTTTGTGTCTCGTCGACCTTTCGTGTGGTGTAGGTAGAGTCTCCCTGTCATTTTTTGGTTCCTAGCACATCGGAGTTTTCTAGAGTCCTTGGTTCAGATATCTTATGTTTGCGCCAAGGTTATTGATGCGTATATCACCTAGGAATGACATGATTCCTGATGAGGAGATCATAGCACACCTTATGGGTTAGCGGTGAATGATATCTTGGTCGGAGTCGATGACTACCATGTGAGTGTGGTTGAGCGTCATATGTTGACTTGGGAACATGCGTTGGTTCAAACCCCTTGAGGTTCTATTCTTGTTCGTCAACGTTGTTACTCCTATTTATTATGTGCCTATGTTTCCCGATTTCCCTTGTGCCTATGCATGGTGTCGTAGTTGCCTATTTCCAAGGTTGCATGCTTCTGTTCGTCGTCTGTGGTGTGGTCAAACTTTTTTCATCATTGCCTTCTTTCCCCTCAAATATTAAAAAACAAAAAATAAAATAAAAATCGGCCTTGCCCGTGTTCGTAATGTTGGGGACGTTACATATGGTATCAGAGCGAGGTTCAACCTGTGACTTGGGATCACTACATCTTTCATTGATATGATTTTATTATAATGATTGATAATTAACTTCACTTGTACTCGTGCAAGTAATCATGGTTAGAGGATTCCACGGAGGAAGACGATGGGGTGCTAGGGGAGGAGGCGCAATGCCACTAGTAGCATCCATGCCTGAGGGGTCTAACCCCTAGGGAGACAAACAGGTTGTCGGGCAGGAGAAAATAGCAGTAGGTGATGTGGTTGGTTTTATGAGGTCTTTTCAGTGGATTTTTGAGGCTCTAATCAACCTTTTGGACAGATATGAGGCCAGAGTGTCGGCACCCCCTGAGGGTTCCCTGCGCACTCCAGTCGGTACTAGTAGCATTCACCATGAACTCGAGAAGGTCAAATATCCCAAGTTCTTTGGTGCCCCGAATGGCATAGCTGTCGAAGCATGGTTGGAGAATATGACCATGTGCTTTGCACTTCATGACTATACCTCCAACATGAAGGTCTAAATGGAGGTATTTCAACTGAAGGGGAGCGCTCTTCTATGGTGGATGATGCTCCTACCACAACTAAAAATGGTCATCTAAGACGTGTCATGGGAACTATTTAAGGAATGGTTCTGAGAGAGGTAACTATCAAAGGATTTCATTGAGAGTCAGCTCAATGAGTTCAACGCCTTACGACACGGCGGTCGTACGGTGCCCGAGTATGACACTTGGTTTATGGAGTTTCTCCGGTATGCTCTACATATTAACACTAAGAAAATCAAGGTCAACAAGTTCATGTTCGGCCTTAATGGTAGCATACGTGCAAAGGTTAGGATTATGATGCCTCAAATCTTGCACGATGTCGTCCAGAAGGACTTCATAGCAGAGGAGGAGCTTATCAATGGGGGTTAGAGTAAGACTCGAGTGAGACCAGCAGGGTAGGTGTCATCTGGTGCGTAGCAACACTAGATACCAGAAAGATGTACACCTGAATATCATGGCTTTCAGAGAGGACCCACTTTCAATACACCTCAGCGATCGACACCTCAGCAGTGGACACCTTATCGAGGACCATAGCATCATCAGTAGCATCGACCACAATAGAAGCAGTTTAGGCCTTTTCAGTAGAACAAACTAGGATTCCAGGTTGCTGGGTCGTCATCTTCTACTTTGGGTACCAGGACTACTGGACCTAAGAAGGGGTGCTAAATGTGTGGGGATCCACACTACCAGTGCGACTACCCTATGGAGACGACTAGAGTATCTGGATTATTCAAACCCACTACCATGGGAGACTTGGGCAAGGCCCATCAGATTCATACAACAGTGAATAACCTCCAGGCATAGCATCAGTCGACTATGCTCGAGATGACAGGTACTGTCGCTGACCAGACCCTTAGTATTTTGATAGATCCTGGTGCTATCGAGAGTTTCATTTATGGTGCAACACTAAAAACAATTAAGGTAAAGGTATTCAACCGGGATGGGTTTAGCTTCTTAGAGATGGCTTCGGGATCTAAGAGAAAGGTTGGAGGAAAGGTTACGTGTTGTATCCTTAACCTGGGATAATTTGTCACTAGGGACAACTTGTACGTCAAAATCTTAGGATCTTATGACGTCGTGATTGGTATGGATTGGTTGGAATCGCATGAGGCGATACTCAACTATAAGACAAAATGGTTGAGCTTGGTCGATGAAGAGGGATAGAGACATGTGATTGTAGGTTGGAACCAGGGAGTTTCCCTAATGTTCATCTCTTCCTTGCAGCTTTGGAAGAGCATGCAGAAGGGATGTAAGCTTTATGCAATCCTTACGTTAAATGAGAAGGGAGTAATGGAAGGTCTAGAACACCTTCCTGTGGTGAGAGAGTTTGTAGACTTCTTTCAGGAGGAGTTACCTGGGATGCCTCCGTAGAGGGAATTGGAGTTTACTATAGACCTAAATCTGGGAATTGAACCGATAGCTAGAACACCTTATCGGATGTCGACCCTGGAGTTACAAGAGTTGAGAATGAACCTGAAAGAATTCTTCAACCTGGGATTGATACATCCAAGTGTGTCACCATGGGGTGCACCTATTATTTTCATACGAAAGAAGGATGGGTCGTGGAGGCTCTACATTGACTACTGTCAATCAAACAAGGCCATGATCAAGAATCAATATCTGTTGTCGAGGATTGATGATCTATTTGATCAGATGAAAATTTGAACTACCTTGTTGGACGAACATTTGAACTAAAGACGGACCACTGTGGACTACAACACATCTTTATGCAAAGCGACCTGAACATGCGACAACGGTGTTGGTCGGAATTACTTAGCGAGTATGACTTTGAGATTACTTAGATAAAAGGAACAGTGAACCTAGTTATAGATGCATTGAGTTGGAGACCATGCATCTTTTCAGTGTTGCCTCTTCAGATGAATATATGTGAAAAAATTCTAACTTTACAACATGACGATGACTGGTACAAAAAGGTCGAGGGTTTTATCGAAAAAAACACAATGATGGTACCAATATTTGAAGGATTTTCCTTTGATGATGATGGTTTATTGAGGTTTAAAAATTAGATTTACGTACCACCGAACGACAAGTTGAGGAGATTGATATTGAGTGAGTCTCATAGATCAGTTTACATGGCTCACCCGGGAGCCATGAAGATGAGGGCAGACCTTAAACCCTTATTCTTCTGGAAGGGAATGAAGGCAGATATAGTGAACTATGTGGCCAGATGTCTAGAATGTCAACAAGTGAAGGCTGAACATAGACACCCAACAGGATTACTACAGCCACACGCTATTCCAGAATCGAAATGGGAGGTTATTTCGATAGATTTTATTGTTGGATTGCCACTAATGGAAAGGAGACAGAAATCGATTTTCATAGTAGTAGACTTTATGATGAAGAGTGCTCACTTTAAGAGGGGGGGTGCAGGGGTTCAGGGGCAGTGCCCCCGAATTATTTTTTTCGGGACGACATATTTCCATCGGGATGACATATTTCCGAGACGACATATTACTGGGATGACATATTTCCGGGACCACATGATATTAGGTGGTTTTTTGACACATGGTTTTTTCCCGATGGTTTTCTATTTTTGGTTAAGGAATTAGGGTTTTGGACTAATCCAGGTCATTGGGTTAGGGTTTTGGATTTCGTTGGCTCCTATATGTATATTGTATTGTAAACAATATAACACAATGTATGAATATAATATATGCTGGTTTTTCCTGGTTTGGGTTTCCAAGTGAAAAATCTTTGTGTAATGTTTGTATTTTCCATTGTATCTTTTCTGTTCTTTTATGAATATCAGTTTGCAGTAGATATTGTACAAGGTTAGAATTTACATTTGGTATCATAGCTTTATTGGCTTCAGGGGGACGCCTTTGTCATCAAGGGTTTGGCTCAGGACTATGATAAGCCTTGTTGCAGTGGGAGATCTGCAGTATTGTTTTTTAGGTGAAAAGAAATGGCAAGCAATTCGAAGATGGAGATCAAGAAGTTTAATGGGAAAAGATTTGAGCTCTGGAAGCTCAAGATGGAAGATCTTTTGGTGGACAAATATCAGTGGATCACGGTAGATCCAGGTACGACACCTACAAGAACTTTTGCAGATGACTGGAAAAAGATGGATTGGAAGGCAAAGAGCACAATTCAATTGTGTCTCTCCGATTCAGTATTACTGAATGTGTCAGAGGAATCTACAGCCAAGGATTTATGGGAAAAGTTGGGGAGGTTGTATCATTCTAAGTCCCTGGTAAATAAACTATTCCTGAGAAAGAAGCTGTATAACTTGAGGATGAGAGATGGAGACTCGGTGGCAGAGAATTTGAACGCCTTCAATACTGTGGTAAGTCAGTTAGTATCTATTGATATTAAAATTTCAGATGAAGATAAATGTATCAGTTTGTTGTGTTCTTTACCAGAATCGTGGGATATTCTGGTTGTGGCCATAGGTAGTAATACAACTTCTTTGAATTTTGAAGAAGTGGTCTCGTCCTTGTTGCCAGAGGAGATGAGACGAAAGAATATGGAAGGACATAGCACAGATGCATTATTTGCAAGAGGACATTCCCAGGAAATAAATAAATCTAATTTCTCAAGTGGGAGATCTAAATCTAAGGGTAGATCTAAATCTCATGGAAATTTTGGAAGGGTATGTTGGAGGTGTGGAAAAGAAGGGAACTACAAGAAGCAGTGTAGATCCAAAGTTGAGAAAAAAAAGGGATCTAAAGAATCTTCTTCTACAGAAGAAAATAACTCCAAGGAAGAAGGAGGGGATGTGTA